>SNQJ01S0014827.1:0-19716 GCA_010110895.2 Picea sitchensis
AAATGTCTAATCAATTTTTATAAGCGCTTTATTTTATGGTTGTTGTTACTCAAAAGGAAAATGGCATGGACAATATGGTTTTTTGACCGACTCAAAAGTTATGCAAAGAGATGAAGATGCAATCTTTTCATTTCAATGAAAGCTATGCTACGAGAAGGAGAAAACATTTATCATTCCTAGATGCACAATGTCCCAAAATCTATTAAACTCATCAATATCAAGATTCTCAAGAAATGAGAAAAAGGTACTGTACACCAATGCTCGAAATTTAAGACCAAAAAATGCCAAGAATCATGCAATTTCGCTACTTCAAATGCAAGGATTCCCCCAATCTAGTATAAAGCAAGAAATTAAATCTTTTTGTTTCAAAATTTTCACTAAAATAAATAATGAACTTTGTTAAAACAAAGAAACCCAAACTAAAAGTTTTCTTTTACAACGAACTATTCAGAAGAAATCTGATCTTTCCCTAAACAATTCTAAAGAAAACACACGCTTTGTAATTGAAAGACAATCAAAGAAAGAGACCAATCCTTCAAAACCAAACAAAGCAAACATGGCTAAAAGAAACTCAAAGAATGTCAAGCAGACTGTAAAAAGATCAATATAGGCTCCAAAAGTTCAATCCAGCTGATCAAAGCAAAACTGGGCATCAAAAAGACAGGAAGACCTAATCCAGAACTTTAACAAATGAGTTCGCAACCTGGTAGTGGGGTATAATGTGAGAATTAGGGATTATCGCAGTCTAGATACAGGAATGATGTGAGAAGGTCGCACTGAACTGAACAATAGGGTGCGAACATCAATGATTCTCGCAGGCCACAGAGAGGTACAGTGCGAGAAGGTTTGTAATCAAGAAAAAATTGGAAAAAGGACAAAAAAATTGAGTGAACTTTAAGATCCAGAGAGTCTGGATGGATATCCCACAGACTCAGAGACCAGAAAACAAGAAATTAAAGCAAGGGAAACTATACTAACTAGGAAACAATATGTTCCCCAGTGGAGTCACCAATTGTGTTATCGGATAAATCAGTAGGTGCAGACACTAACAGATCTCCCTGGATCCACCTAGATCTAGAACAAAACACACCAGAACATGATGCTTTCCTTAAGTTTTAAATATTGAATTTACTAACTAAAGAGGGATAGGTGGCATAGCGTTTAAACGTTGCTTCCTCTCGCCATCGCCATCCTAGATACATTCCAACACTCATACAATGATGATCCTGCAAAATAATGCAACCAACCAAAGTGATAGTAATATCATAAACTCAATATAAACCTATGTATGTGATCAAGGAATCATACAATAAAACACAACAATCTTTCTAAGTCCCGTGAGAGTCCGATGGATATCCCACAGTAATTCGAGACCGTGAAACAAGAATTAAAGTAAGTGGAAACTATACTAACTAGGGAAACACGCTATGTTCCCCTGAGTCACCCGTTAACTGAAAGCTTATCGTGGATAAATCGTGAGGGTGCGCATTAATTCGCATCTCCCTCGATCCACCTAGATCTAGAACAAAAACACACCCTCGTAATACGAGATGCTTCCTTAAGTTTTGGGGCCACATTGAATTTACTAACTAAAGAGGGATAGGTGGTATACCATTTAAACGTTGTTTCCTCTCGCTTCATTCATCCTGACATTCCAACACCTGGTACAATGACATCCCGCAAAAATAACAATGCAACCAACCAAAGGGATAGTAATATCATAAACTCAATATAAACTCTATGTATGATCAAGGAATCATACAATAAAACACAACAATCTTTATAGGCAACCATACATCAGATCATATTAAATGTAAGAGAGATTACAACCATGGCCTTGATGCTCTTGTCCCTTCCTTAATCATTCTTCTCTGCTCCCCACGCTACTCACTCAAAGAATTATGAGAGAATAGATCCCATAATATTCACAATCTATCTTGACAAATGGCTCATTCAAGCCGTACATCAAAGCTCAATCCAACTTCAAGCTAATCCTAAAGCTAATTCATCCAAGCTCCATCCAAAGCAAAGTTCAAACCCAAAATCTAAAAGCTAACCTTCTGCATGAGAGCTCCTCTTCTTTATAAGTTGAAGAGGATAAAATGAGGAAAGCTTCAGAAGGATCCCACAAACTCATGAAAGTGAGTAAGATCCAAACCATCTCGCATGCCACCCTACCTTCCATGGAAGTTTCTCCCTTCTAGAAGCATTGAGAAGATGTTTGTTTTTCCCATGTAATGAGCATTCTCCTCTCACCCTACTTGTAGAAACCTCGCGGAACCCCCGCCGCGAACTCCAACATATGAGTAACCCTCCTAAGAATCATGAATTCTGCACCTATATAGCAAACTGCTAACATCCCTTTAATAGGGCTTTCGCTAAAGGAGAATGCAACTTTCTCGCGTGAAAGTTCTTCCTCTCTTCTTCTTCGTGAACTCGTGCCAATCGGGACCCTCCTCGGCAGACAGTTTACATCATTAACGGTCATAGGGACGACGGGGTACAATGTAAAATCACAAGATGTCTATACTGCTACGCTAGTGAAGGTCAACATACATCCAGTACTACTACTACAAACATATTGATTATTTTAACCCATGTTAGGTCATTTCATGGATTTCATTGTTGGATTGCCAATCATCCAGTCGCCATCATGAAGGAGACGACTCGGTTTTTGTGGTAGCTCTACACTTCCGATCGGCGAGCATCATTTTATTCCTATGCGCACGGCTGTAGGTAACTGAATATAGCTAGAGTTACTCGAGATTGTGAGGTTGCATAGTGTTCCAAAGAGGATTATATCCAATAGAGGATGGGTGTTTACAGGACAACTTTACCGTGTCGCGAGGCCTCTTTGGAACCTCCAACTTAAACTTAGTACCGTAATCTCAAGACGTATTGTGAAGACCAAACAAACACACAAAAATCTTGAGGTTAGCTATGCATGTGTACGCGATGACCACCGTAAGCATTGGAAAGAATTCTTTCCAATCTTCATAATTTTCATATAACAACATTTATCAAATCACCATTAATATGATTTCTTCCTCGAAGTTTCTACGAAATGACCATGTCGATGCCCTTTGAGTTGGTATCGGCTTGAGGACAGGGTCCTAGTGGAACCAGAAGCGATACAAGAAATGGAATATCAAATCAAAACAATAATACAAAGGATCAAAAAAAATGTAGGAACGACAGAAGATTTATGTTGATTCGCGTTGTGTCGATCGTAGTTACAAAATTGGCGATCGATCTTTCTTGTGGGTAAAACTACATAAAAGTTCGATCAAATTTGGAAAAGGAGATAAACTCTCTCCAAGGTTCGTGGGACCCATTGATATTGTGGAAAAGAAGGGGCCCATGGTCATCAATGAATTTCCTGACTTTTGAGGGCTTATGCATGATGTTTTCACCGTGATTCGTTTTGAGACATTGCGGCATATAGTGATCCTAAACATGTTATTGATTAGCAATTTTACAAAATGATGAGGGCTGCCTTCTTTATGTGTTTGGCGGTGAAGGAGGCGTTTATCATTACGGAGAACAGAAGGAAGAGTAGAAGGAAGCGAATGGAGATTAAAACTCAGGAGAGTTAAAGAATGAATATCGTACCAAAAAGATATGGCGCAATGCCGTGATCAAATCGAGATCCACGGATCCCAAGCCGATCAACAAAGAGGGGATTTATCATGGAGCCAAATCGAATAAAATAATTCACAATATCGCGAATCCCTCTAGATCACAAAACTTCATAGTCAATATCTAAGGACCGCAAATTGATCCAACAGTAATGATTTTATGTCATATTAAATCATGACCATCAAATTCACAATCGCCAAATCTATGGCGGTAGATGAATTGTGGATATTGAAAGGATAAACATCGCTAGCTTTGTTCCCTATCCCGCAATTACCGTGGACCATCCGATCTTGCGAGTCAACATCAATCAATCAGTTAACCTACCAATAAAGTGCTATTCCTCATTGTGGAGTTAGCACTTTAGTTAAAACACTCACAGATTGTGGTTGTTAAATCATTCTTGATCGTGGATCTGTTTTAAGAAAATTCACAACCATTGGATCATTTTTTAGTGGAAGGATAGGATAAGCCGCCATAAACTGGGCATTGTAGAAAAGATCGAGTTGTCGATCCGAAGATGATTCCGAAGGAAAATTTAGTTCGGGTCTAAATAAGGCGAGGAGGTTATACTTAGGAATGTTTGAAATGTGAAATACCCTCAAGCCCGTAAATCGAAACAAATACGTCCCGGTCGATTTGAGGATGCAAAACGAGATTCATGGATCGCCCGGTTGCAAACAACCACGCCGAAAGGAACATGGCATACCACCAGCGATTCCACATCAAACACGAGACCACATCAAATATTCACGTCATGACACATGGCAATGAGAATGACAAGTGTCAGTTGAAATCTCAACATTTTGAAATAATGCAAATCACAAATTAGAGGATACGATAGTTGCTTGGCTCTTGACATGTCATCAAGTGACACAAGGCTGACCTCACTACCTTTGGGAGTTTTCTTCAGGGAAAGCTTTACCACCATCATTCAAAGACCCTGAAGTCCAACGTTCAAGACCCGAGGTGGACACGTAGATCATTGACCGGAAAGATCACTCTCAGATACCCTTGTCAATGGACTCATCATAGTGGAAGGTGATAGTGGTGGGCGCCGACCGACAAAAAAAAGAAATTACGGCACCATCGAAAAGCATCACCCCGAGGAAAAAGAACTGGCTGAGACTTCGAACCGGAAGTCCGGAGACCCGAGGGAGTTCTTTAGCCTTGACCGATGTCGGCGTAATTCAACCATTGGATCAAGACAATAAATGGAAGCGTTGATGAGCCTGGCATGGCCAGATAAAGTCATGGAGTCAAAGGTGGCCATACATCTCATTGTTTGACAACCCCAAATCGCTGGATTAAGAAATGAAGGATGACTACAGGGATTAAAGCTAACCATTGATCTGAAGCCCTGCGATGTAATGTGGTAGGAACCATTCAATTCATTCTAGAATTCCGGTTTCGGAAGGTTTAAAACCCAAAATCCTTAAAGGGAAAAGTTTTGAAGCTACAACAACCATCCATTTCGAGAATGAATCACGCTTGAATTGATAGGCTTCAAGCCGTTAAGTTTGGGCGCATGGTCACCGCAGCGATCATATGAAGTAAAATGCCATATTACAATTGACTCCACGAAACCGATAGATAAGACGAAGAGTTTTGACTTCCAAAGAACCTAAGTAATTTGATAATGCTCACTAATGATAACTACAGCGTAACCACCGTAGAGAATATGAATAGTTTCCATGATGATCAAGATATGACTCAATGTTAGAAAAATATGTAGAACATAGAAGTGAATGGGGTCTGGGAGTTAGCCATGCAGAAGTGAGGAAGAGATGTAGTGAACAATCCATAGGGTAGAACTGTGATGCAATGAAGAGAATTCAGAGGCATAGCACATAGAAGGTAGATGTGGATCATAGAGCATAAAAGGAAGAGGAATAGAAATCACAAGGTACATACACACAGAAATAAATTGATGCAGGCAGAGAAGAGCATTGTAGCATAATAGTGATGAGACCAGTAAGCCATAGATAAATGTTGTACTCCACTATGATAAATTCATGAAAAGAAAAGATTTATATTTCGTGGTGAGGGAGTTTAGGAGACAAAGTGTCCTCGAGTTTCAAATGGTGATTGAACACATGGAAGCCAAAACGTAAAACCGTATCGTGAGATGGTGCAAGGGATAACATTGTTCTTGTTATACGTTATGCCCGCAGGATCGGAAGTCGGCTTCCATCCGGGCTATACCGGAACACTCGAGTTGGTCTTTCCTTCTAGTAAGTGCTAGACACGTGAGGAGTTGCCCTCTCACAAGTTGTTTCTTGTAAAACAAAGGTTGTGGCCTGTGAGTTATTGGAGCTCATATAATAATAATGTAAAAGAAAATAACATTACTTATCATCATATCAAGAAGAAGAGGTTTTCCCCTTTATGGGTTTCCCCATAAATATTCTGCCTCTAAATATTTCATGTGTGCGATTGATGTTTAATATTCTATTTTTTACTTCCCTCGCATTATTTGGATCATCATTGAGTGTTCTATAAAGATTTTAAAATGGAAATAATCGTTTAGTTGAACACAACAACCTGATTCACCCCCTCGGCCTGTCCAACAATGCTCAATGATGTGGATCCAACTGCGATCCCGTATTTCCATCTCTATTGTACCACGACGCCGTAATCGTGATCGTACGTCATGTCCAAGTGGGACACCATATTCCACACTCACCGGACCTAGGAGGATGAGCGATATGCGTTGACAATTTCCATTTTGTTTGATAGGCTCGACATATGATATTGTGATACACTTTATTTCAACACTTACATACAGTGAAACTTCAGGATGAAGTTTAAAAAAAAAGAGGGTGTGTATGTAACATGTACCATCATGTAATCAGAAGAGACTTATTATTTGAGGACACTTGTGTGCAAGTGATCTGAGTCATTATACTATTGGTTGTTTTGATTATGATTATGAGATATTGTGGATTTGATGGCATGTTATTTTTGTTGTATTTACATCGATGGGTGTTATTACTTGGGTTCTCCTGAGTGTGAAAGACTCTGGACATGAGAGGATGTCGAGGCATCGATGAAAC
Organism: Picea sitchensis; assembly: GCA_010110895.2. Lineage (NCBI taxonomy): Eukaryota > Viridiplantae > Streptophyta > Pinopsida > Pinales > Pinaceae > Picea > Picea sitchensis. The sequence continues at coordinate 6,693 of SNQJ01S0014827.1, forward strand.
TCCTTGGACTCTGTATCGAGTCAGGGAGTGGATTGTTATGGTTTGAATGGTATTGATGTGACATATGTACATATGATTATATATTATGATGTTGATTGTTATCACTGACATGTTTCATTGACGGATGCAGGCTGATGATAGCTTGCTGACCAGACTCACATTTGGATTAAAGGGGTCACGCACAAAAACCAAAGACATTGAGGGAGAGGTGTGGCAGCAGCCCTACCACAACCCACTAACACTCTCATCGTGGCTCGAAATGTAGGTTAACGATTACCTAGTTAGAGAAGACCCATGATTCCATGAGGGCAGACTGAGACAGTCGCTCACGATGATTCTATGGGGCTCGCAATAAGGCAAGGTCCTTATTCCTTAGAGGCCCTTAGTCTCCCACAATATCACTTGATGGAGTATTGACTCCAAGGGTTTGAAGTCTACCAAATTTAGTCAAGAGGCGAGTGGCACCCTTGGAGCATGTAGTGCATCTTGAAGGGAACTTTGCCCGAATAAAATGGAAAGAGGTGAGTGGCACCCTTGGAGCACATAGTGCGTCCTGAAGGGCACATCGCGATTTTAACTATGGTAAGTTAATAAACCTAGTGGCTAGAAAACTATGCCTCCTTAGGACCTGGTCGGTGTAACAACCCTAAGTAATTAATCAATTGTCATGATTTAAATAATTGTTTAATGTATATTAGTTTAATTAATTAGTCAATTAATAATCATGATTAAATATTTGTTTAATAAATTAACAATTTTCGTTTTGAGACTTAGTGTATCAGTAGATGAGCCATTAATGAAAAGGGGATAAGGTGGTTAACACCTAATTGAGGGAGGGTAGTTGATAATTAAATGAGGGAAGAAGGCGGTGAATGATGGGAAGGGAGGATAAGGCAAGGGGGAAAACACTTAGGGGCCAGGAAACCGCAAGGGTTCCTAGAGCTAGGGAGCCGGAGAGGCTCTGTTCCTAGCTGGCTGGGAGGAAAAGATTCAGTTTTCAAGCAGTTTCAAGCAGTTTTAAGGTAGTTTCAAGCAAAGAAAGGGACAAACTTCTTCTTCAAGAGGTATTTTACCAATATTAATTTTATTAAGAATGAAAGTTATGATATGTATCTATGTATTGAAAATGTGTAATATGTTGTGTAATCTGTTTTGTGCTTATTTTGGACTGTATAATTTGAGAATTTGATATTTAACTGATTAATTTGCTAGAACTTCAACATAAGTTAGATAGATTTGTTTTAATGAAAAACAGAAATAGAAATTAGATGTCATGTTCAAGAAAAGAAAAGTACTTTAGATTACAAATTTACCATTTAACTTTGAATCCCTAGTGAAGGGTGTTACACATGGTATTAGAGCCCTAGTTTAAAATCTGGGGCCAAGGGCCTACCCACCTACTCAGAATTGACCCAAAAATAACCCCAAAACCTTAGAAACTATTGTAAGTTTGAAGGGGGAATGTTCACCTTAGAACCTGTAAGAAGCCTCACCATATGTAAGAAGCCTCACCTGAAGAAGGAGCATAAATATATAAAAATAAATAAATAAATAAGAGAGAATTTATGTAGCATGGTTAAAAAAAATAAAAATAAATAGATAAATAAATAAATAAAAATTGTCATGACAATCGTTAGCCTTACAAACTTTAACTTTGACATGGCCCAAGTCTTTGTTATTTTGCAATCCTTTGTGACCTAAAGTTTTAGTTGCTCCGAAGTCCAATATCCTCTTATTGTAGTCATTCGGAGAAGCTTAATAGTTGCGTGACTATCCTGCATATATTGATTATATCTATGCATGTTAACACTCGATTACACCGCAATAGGAACTCCCATATAATCTGCTGAAAACTATAAAATACCAAATGCACCAAATATATTTTCTTATTTCAAATAGACAACAAGAAACAACAAAATACTAGACTTAATCTTCCTCTTGACAGAGTAGTAATTACTTCATTGTTGATAAGGAATAGCAGATATGAACATACATAATCTTTGTTATTATGAAAACACTAACCTAAAATATCATCTTTGTGAGTGAATTACTTTAAAAAAAAAAAAACACTGAAGTTTCTCGCCTTGAAAGAATTAAGAAAAGGAATTAAAAAAAAGGGGGCTAGTGCCTCCCACGGGAACTACCTCCATTAAAGACCAGATGCAACCTGTGATGCATCCAATACTGATGCAGGACCATCACCTTCATAATCATCAGCGCACAGTGGAGGAGAGAAGAATGACATTTCAGCAAAGCCAAAAATTCAAATCAAGCATTAACTCAAAATTTATTTGGGCTGTTGAGATATTTTGTTGAGAAAATTTTAAAATCGTAACTTGTTTCTAAAGTCTCTAAGGACTTTAAGAAATTGCAAACATGGAGTGTTGACTCTTTCTGATAGTAATTAGCAGTTATCATAATAGGATTGAATAGGTAATAGTTTTAAGTCTGAATTGATAGATTTCAGGAACAGGACGAGAGAGCTCAGTGAGTCGGTCCTTAGAAAGTTTTCATTTTCATTGTAAGAGTAGATCAGGATGGATAGAGTAGAATAGAACAAAGTAGAACATAATAGCAGGAACACCATGTAATTTTCGTTTTTCATTAATGAATAGAACAGACAGGAGATTTTCATATATCTGTGTTAATTTACTGTTTAAAGAAAAGTGTGTTGTATTCAGTGTGATGTTCATATTTTCATTTTCATTTCCTGTTGAGAGTGGAGAGAATGACTATATGATTCTATAATGAAACTGGATAAGTTTCAGATTTTTTTCTACTGAACCGTGTATGCAAGGTGTGCATTCCCTAACGCAATTTGTGTGTTAAATGGATCTCGAAATGATTCAGAGAGGGAGGTTCAGAGAAAAACAAGGAGACATGATATTCCAGGTGCAAGGAGTGCACAAAACTTAGAGCCGACTAAGTTCGAAGAAACAAAAAAGAAAAATGTCGTGAGGGCATGAGGTATTTTATTTTCAAGAAAATCCCTTCAAATCTGAGTTATTTAAAATCCTTGAATGCAAGGTGTGCATAGGAGTTTGAATCTTTAAGGAGAAGAAGCTCAAGAGGGAGTGTGTTTTCGTTCACAGAGATCCAGCTGAAGAAGGACTGAAGATTTAGTCCTTGACACTTAGAAGATTTCCTAAGTCTGGGAAGAAAATTCACAGAAGCTCAGGGGGGAGACCACAGTAACTGTCAAATCTAAACGCAGAGAGATGATAGTCATCGGATCTAGAAGAACGACGAGGAGTTGAACGAAAGGTGGAAATATTTTGAGAGGAAGTGTCGATCTTCCGATAGCCATAAGATCTGTGGAAATAGAGCGAACCTTAGCGCCTTGTGCCCAAAGGAGGATTTTGGCATTCGGCATTTGGTGGAACAAGGGTGAAGTTCCTTTGGACTCACGTGTTGTGAAATCCCGATGATCGTCAGATTTCATGGAAGACACTCATCAAGTAGAGAAGAGATCGAGAGTTGGTACACGTCGTGAGTAGTCGGTGTTTGGGAGAATCACCGAAAGAATCAAGATCATCCATCATGGAGAGGACAGGTGGCAACAAGATCTGATCAACTGAGGAATTGAACACCAGGGAACTCACAAGGAGAAGAGCGGAGGATTCACAAAAATGAAAACCACAAAATCATCCAGACCGTCCCTCAGGAAGAATAAGATGGAGGATCCTGACTGTTGGTCAAGGGGCAGCGGAGACCGTCAATCCAGTGCGAACATGTGTGACCCCTTTGGTCTTGTAAGTTGTGAAACCATGAAGTGTGAAACCCCGATGCACTCAAGGTTTGACCCTAGGTCACGGGACCGAGTCATATGGTGATCCACTAAGGGAGGAGTTAAAAGAACGTGGCGTCCTTTCATAGTTCGAAACTTTGAGAGTTGAGAGGTAGGAGAGCATGTTCGTTGGTTTTCCGAACTGTGAACTCCGATAGCCCTTTTGGTGTAGACGTGTGGTCGCGGGGCGTGGTCATGTGAGGTAGGAGCTGAGAACCTTAAGCTCGTCGGAGTTCGGGGATTCAAAGGGTAAGAGAAGTGCTTTTCACTGTGAATCCTCGAGTCACGAAAGCCGAAACACCCCTTAGGTGTAGGCCATGGTCACGGCATAGTACTCATATGGAAGAGGAGTAAGGGAAGAGGGATAGCACTTAGCTAGAGCCCCCAATCGGGATTCAGGGATTCAAGTTGCAAAAGAACGAGATGCTTGACTATAGAAGTCTCGATCTACGAAAAGCACTTTTTGGTTTAGTGCGAGGTCACGGCGAACGGTCAAGTGGACCGAGATTTAAGCATAGGCTAATCGTCGTTAATCTCTTTTCAGCATTCGGTGGTTGAAGAGACAAGGATTTCTCCCTCAAGAAACCCTGAATCGTGAAATGCGAAACACACCTTATGGGTAAGGTCATGGTCATAATGATGATCACATGAAGGGGGAGCTTGTGGTTGATGTTGGAGTCTTCGCACTCAAGTTCTAAACAAGAGGACCTATGGATCTGATTTATAGGGTTCCAGTGAGGACCCGAAAGAGTTGTTCTAGCTCGGAGTTAGAGGATGATCCAGTGATCGGGAGGTCACGAACCCCACTGGGGTAGGGGGTTTTCACCAGGTGGTATCAGAGCCAAAGAAAAATCTTTTAAGTTTGTTTGCAGAACAACAGACAAAAGAAGAAGAGAGGAAGGTTAGTATCCTTCGTAGGAATTTCACTATGTTGGGAGGTAACGCAGTGAAGTCATGTCGTGAAGAAGGTGCAGAGAAAACACAGAGATGGAAGAAGAAATGAGGCGACTCAGAATGAGATTGGACACCATGGAAATATCACAGAGAAGAAGAGGTTGAAGCTAGCAAAAATGTGGCAGAGGATGTTGCACAAGCCCACTTGATAAAAGTTGTTTCAAAGATTGGAGCCAGAGCAAGGATAGAAGTACCTATGTACGAAGGTAATCTGGAAGTTGAATAATTTCTAGATTGGATATGCGCCATGGATAAGCACTTCGATTATGAATGTATCGAAGAGGACAAAATGGTGAAGCATGCAGTGATGAGATTGAAGGGTCACGCAGCATTATGGTGGGATGAACTGCAAGTCAAACGTGGAAGAAATGGTAAGAAGAAAATTAAAAGCTGGGATAGGATGGTAGCTAAGCTGAAAGATAAATTTATCCCAAAGGATTACCAGATCAATCTTTACAGGAGGTTGCATAACCTGAAACAGAGAGGTTTATTAGTGAAGGAGTACACTGAAGAGTTCTACAGACTTAACATCAGGGCTAGACAGAAGGAGAATGAACATGAAAAGATAGCCAGATATATCAATGGTCTGAGATATGAAATCCAATAAGAGATCATCATGATCTCTGTCAGTACAGTCGAGGATGCTTATCAAGAAGCCTTGAAAGCTAAGGAAAAATTAGCGAGGAGGCAAAGTCAATGAAGCAGAGGCGAAAATTCGAGCCGAGGCAAAGGAACCAACAGGGGGAAGTTCCAAAAGTCAAAGTCGGAAGCTGATAAGAAACATAGCCACCAAGATAAGGGAGGAAGCTCTAAAGAAGGACAACATGGTGGACGAAGTTCTTTTCCCAGAGGTAGAGGAAGAGGAAGATCCAGAGGAGGCATATTTAAATGCTATACCTGTCGAAAGGAAGGGAACAAATCTTGGGAATGTCCCGACAGAAAAAGAGAAGGCGAAGAAGCACACATTTTTGAAGCAGAGAAGCATGTGGAAGCAGAGGCTGCAGAAGGAGGAAGAAACCTCATGATGAGGAAAGTTCTTTTCAAACCATAGAAGGAACCAGAAGAACCAGTTTAGAGAACAAGCCTGTTCAGAACTGCTTACAAGATGAACGACAGGGTTTGCAAGGTAATCATAGACAGTGGGAGCACATATAATCTAGTATCCACAAAGATGGTGGAAAATTTGGAGTTGAAGACAACTGCACATCCAAGGCCATACAAAGTATCATGGATGTAGAAAGGACATCAAGTCATGGTAAGTCAACAATGCCAAGTTTAGCTTAAAATAGGAGGTTACAAAGATGAAATATTGTGTGATGTAATCCCTATGGATGTCTGTCATATTTTATTGGGAAGACCATGGCAATATGACCAAAAGGTTATTCATGATGGGAGGAAGAATACCTATACCCTAGAAAATAATGGTAGGACACATATGTTGTTACCCATAGTAGACAAGGAGAAGGCAGAATCTAGTTCAAGCATACTTCTCATGAGTGGGAAGGAGCTCTTAAAGGAAATCAAGGAAGAGAGAGAGATGCAGTTTGTTGTTGTGAGGAAGCCTAGAGTGATCCTTACAAATAATTATGTAGAATATTTGCCTATAGAAATCCAAGAACTGTTAGAGAACTTTTCTTATATAGTTGTAGATGAGTTACCACACTCATTACCACCCATCAGGAGCATAAGCCATCACATTGACCTTATTCTAGGAGCTAGTTTGCCGAATAGAGCAACTTATAGGTTGCCACCTAGAGAGAATGAGGAAGTCAAGAATCAAGTCTAGGGGTTGTTGGATAAAGGGTTAGTTAGGGAAAGCCTAAGCCCATGTGCAGTACCGACTGTATTAAGCCCAAAGAAATATGGAGGATAGAGAATGTGCACAGATTCTTGAGCCATCAACAAGATAACCATTAGGTACAGATTTCCTTTACCAAGGATGGATGATTTGATGGACTGCCTGAGTGGTGCAAGCTATTTTTCCAAGATAGACTTGAAGAGTGGATACCATCAAATAAGAGTGAGAGAAGGAGATGAATGGAAAACAACATTCAAGACGAATGAAGGATTATTTGAATGGTTGGTCATGTTGTTTGGGTTGACAAATGCACCAAGCATATTCATGAGACTAATGAATGAAGTGTTAAAAGACTTCATTGGAAAATTTGTCATAGTTTATCTAGATGACATACTAATCTTCAGCAAAACAAAAGGAGAACACTTAAGACATTTAATCGTAGTGATGGAAAGGTTACAGTGAGAGAAATTGTTAATAAATTTGAAGAAATGTTATTTTATGAAGAAGGAGCTCATATATTTGGGATTCGTAATCTCTTCAAATGAATTGAAGGTGGACCCTGAGAAGGTGAGAGCAATTAGAGAATGGCCATCACCAAGCAGCCTGTTTGAAGTACGAAGTTTTCATGGGTGAGCGAGTTTTTATAGGAAATTTATCAGAAATTTCAGTGGCATATGTGCACCCATGTTGGATACTATGAAGAAGAAACACAAGTCCTTTAGTTGGACAAAGGAAGTTGAAAAAGGTTTCAAAGTGTTGAAAGAGAAGATCACAGAGTAGCCAATTCTGGTCTTATCATATTTTGGAAAAACATTTCAGGTGAGATGTGACGTAAGTGGATTAGATATTGGAGCAGTCTTGAGCGAGGACAATAAGCCAGTTTCTTATTTCAGTGAGAAACTAAATGACACCAAGAAAAGGTATTCCACGTATGACAAGGAATTTTATGCATTGATTCAAGCTTTAAAAAAATGGAGACATTATTTAATTCCTAAAAAATTTGTCTTGTATAGTGATAATCATGCTTTGCAATTTATTACTAGGCAAGAAAAGTTGAATCAAAAACATGCAAAAGGGGTAGAATTCATGCAGAATTTTAATTTTGTTATCAAACACATTATTGGAACTGCTAACAAATTTGCAGATGCTTTGAGCAGAAGAAGTTTGATTGTACAGGAATTCCAAGTGGATACATTGGGGTTCGAACACCTCAAGGAGATGTATACAGAAGATGCAGATTTCAAGGGAGTGTATGAAGCATGAAAGAATCCTTTATTGGGAGACAGAAGCCCATGGACTGAATATTTAATTCAGGATGGATTATTGTTCAAGGGGAGCCAATTATGTGTTCCAAATTTCTCAATGATAGACAACCTACTAAAAGAAAAACACAGTGGAGGTTTAGTTGGACACTTTGGTCACGACAAGACATTTGCACAATTGAGCAATTTGTATTATTGGTCGAGCATGAGAGAAGAAGTGAAGAAGTTCGTGAATAAATGCAGAGTTTGTCAGTATGCAAAGGGAAGACAACATAATATTGGTTTGTATCAGCCATTGCCAATTCCAGAGAGGTCGTGGGATGTAATCAGCATGGATTTTGTTTTTGGATTGCCTAAAACTTAGAGATGAAGCAATTCCATATTTTTTGTGGTGGACAGATTCTCGAAAATGGCACATTTCATACCATGCCAGAAGACAAGCGATACCACACACATCGCCAATTTTTTTTCCAGAGAAGTAGTGAGACTACATGGATTGTCGAGGAGCATAGTTTCAGACAGGGACACCAAATTTGTGGGACATTTTTGGAGGACTCTATGGAAAAGACTGGGAACAAACTTATCCTTTAGTTCATCATACCACCCTCAGATAGATGGACAAACTGAAGTAGTAAACAAAAGTCTGGGAAACCTACTAAGGAGTTTAGTCACTGAGCAAGGAAGACAATGGGATCAAATTCTGGCACAGGCAGAATTTGCATTCAACAATTCAATGAACAGAAGCACGGGGAAGAGTCCATTCGAAATTGTGGATGGTATATAGCCAAGAGGGATTTCCGAATTAAGATATTTGAGCCAAGATGAGTTCAAAAGCACTGGAGCAGAGGATTTTGTAGCAGAAATGAAAAAACTCCATGACAGAGTCAAAGAGCAGCTACAGGACAGCAATCAAAAATACAAGAGCAAAGTTGACCAGAGAAGAAGAGAAATTCAATTTGAAGTTGGGGATGAAGTTTTAGCTCATTTGAGAAAAGAGAGATTCCCAAGGGGAACGTACAACAAATTGAAGATGAAAAAGATTGGTCCATGCAGAATTCTAAGAAAATTCGCAGCCAATTCTTATGAGGTTGAGTTTCCAGACAACATTGGGATATCACCGATATTCAATGTTGCAAACCTATATCCTTACCAGATGAATGAAGCAGGAGAGGTAGATGATCAGAAAGAGATTCAATGGGAAGCGAAATTGCCTACAGTAGAAATACCTCAGATGGAGAACATCATTGAACGAAGGGATGGAAAGAAAACCAAGAGGAAAACATATACTGAGTACTTAGTTAAGTGGAAATATCATCCAAGAGAAGATGCAAGTTGGGTCACAGAACCTGATATTTTGAAGCATGGAACGACAGTGCAGGAGCTCATGGACAAGAGTCCATGAAATTTTTTAACAAGAGGAGTATGATTCAAGAGCATCGCCTTCACAGTCATCAATGCACAAGTGGAGGAAATAAGAATGACATTTCAGCAAAGCCAAAAATTCAAATCGAGCATTAACTCAGAATTTATTTGGGTTGTTGAGATATTTTGTTGAGAAAATTTTAAAATCGTAACTTGTTTCTAAAGTATCCAAGGAATGTAAGAAATCGTAGACATGGAGTGTTGACTCTGTCTGATAGTAATTAGCAGTTATCATAATAGGATTGAGTAGGTAATAGTTTTAAGTCTAAATTGATAGATTTCAGGAATAGGACGAGAGAGCTCAAGGAGTCGGTCCTTAGAAAGTTTTCATTTTCATTGTAAGAGTAGATCAGGATGGATAGAGTAGAATAGAACAAAGTAGAATAGAATAGCAAGAACACCATGTAATTTTTGTTTTTCAGTAATGAATAGAACATATAGGAGATTGTCATATATCTGTGTTCATTTACTGTTTAAAGAAAAGTGTGTTGTATTCTGTGTGATGTTCATATTTTCATTTTCATTTCCTGTTGAGAGTGGAGAGAATGATTGTATGATTCTATAATGAAACTGGATAAGTTTCAGTTGTTTTTCTACTGAACCGTGTATGCAAGTTGTGCATTCCCTAATGCAAGGTGTGTGTTAACTAGATCTCAGAATGATTCAGAGAGGGAGGTTCAGAGAAGAACAAGGAGACTTGATATTCTAGGTTAAAGGAGTGCACAGAAGTTAGAGACGACTAATTTCGAAGAAACAAAAAAGAAGAACGTCGGGAGGGCGTGAGGTATTTTCTTTTCAAGAAAATCCCTTCGAATCTGAGTTATTCAAAATCATCGAACGCAAGGTGTGCGTATGAGTTTGAATCTTTAAGGAGAAGAATATTAGGAGGGAGTGTGCTTTCTGTCATAGAGATCCAGCTAAAGAAGGACTGAAGATTTAGTTCTTGACACTTAGAAGATTTCCTAAGTCTAGGAAGAAAAGTCACAGAAGCTCAGGGTGGAGACCACAGTAACCGTCAAATCTTAACGTAGAGAGTCGATAGCCGTCGGATCTAGAAGAACGACGAGGAGTTGAACAGACGGTGGAAATACTTCGAGAGGAAGTGTCAATATTCTAATAGTCATCATATCTATGGAAGCAGCGCGAACCTTAGTGCCTTGTGGCCAAACGAGGATTTTGGCATTCAGTGTCTGGTGGAACAAGGGTGAAGTTCCTTTGGACTCACATGTTGTGAAATCTCGACGACCGTCAGATTTCACGGAAGACACCCATCAAGTAGGGAAGAGATCGAGAGTTGGGAAACATGGTGAGTAGTCAGTGTTTGGGAGAATCACCGAAAGAATCAAGACTGTCCATCATGGAGAGGACAGGTGGTAACAAGATCTGATCAACCAGGGAATTGAACATCGAGGAACTCACGAGGAGAAGAGTGAAGAATTCGCGAAAAGGAAAACCGCGAAATCATCCAAACCGTCCCTCAAGAAGAAGAAGACGAAGGATCCTAACCATTGGTCAAGGGGCATCGCAGACCGTCGATCCAGTGTGAAATGATTTCGGAGTTTCAGCGTTCAGGAAATTGAGGGTGCAGGACCTTTTGGTCTCGCAAGTTGTGAAACCCCGATGCACTCAAGGTTTGACCCTAGGTCACGGGACCGGGTCATATGGTGATCCACTAAGGGAGGCGTTAAAAGAACGTGGGGTCCTTTCGTAGTTCGGAACTTTGAGAGTCGAGAGGTAAGAGAGCATGTTCACTGGTTTTTCAAACTGTGAACTCCGATAGCCCTTTTGGTGTAGATGCGTGGTCGTAGGGTGTGGTCACGTGAGGTAGGAGCTGGGAACCTTAAGCTTGTCAGAGGTCGGGGATTCAAAGGGTAAGAGAAGTCATTTTCACCGTGACTCCTCGAGTCGTGAAAGTCGAAACAACCCTTGGGTGTAGGCCATGGTCACGACATAGTGGTCGTATGGAAGAGGAGTAAGGGAAGAGGGCTAGCACTTATCTAGAGCCCCCAATCGAGATTCGGGGATTCAAGTTGCAAAAGAACAGGATGCTTGACTATAAAAGTCTCGATCTACGAAAAGAGATTTTTGGTTTAGCACGAGGTCACAGCAAACGGTCGCATGGACTAAGATTTAAGCACGGGCTAATCATCGTTAAGCTCTTTTTGGCATTCGGTGGTTGAAGTGACAAGGATTTCTCCCTCGAGAAATCCCGAATCGCGAAATGCGAAACACATCTTATGGGTAAGGCCATGGTCATAAGGACGATGACATGAAGGGGGAGCTCACGCTTGATGCTGGAGTCTTCACATGTGAATTCTAAACAAGAGGACCTATGTATCTAATTTACAGGGTTCTATTGAGGAACCGAAAGAGTTGTTCCAGATCAGAGTTAGAGGATGATCCAGTGACCGGGAGGTCGATGACACCACTGGGGTAGGGGGTTTGCACCAATTACCATGTTCAAATCCTTCTGAATTATCATTATCAATGCACAAACAAAATAATAAACAAGGAGGGCACAGATTGATAGCATAAGGCAAAGTTAATGCAAAGCAGAGATGCACAATTCAACGGCCATACGCGCCCATACCTGGTACTCCCTTGCATTCAAAGTTATAGCTATTGATGATCTTCAACTGGATTTGAAATTTAATAGCATTTGTAATTGATAATCACCCAGCCAGTAATAATTCATACTTAACTGAGTTTAAGTATTTTGTTCTAAAGCCATGAGAAAACCCTGAACACTTTCAATGGAAAGAAAACAAAAAAAAAATATCTGAAATAAAAACCACAAACACACTCGGTGGGTTTTGATCGAGGTTTTACACAAAGGGGACAAAATAAAGTTTTGATCCTAGCAAACCAGCATCAATGGCGGCGGCCATGGAAACAACTCGTCCACTGGTCTCAGTGCTAAATGTGGAAAGTGAAGGCGTCGAAGTGTGTAGTGACTCTATTCCCCTTCTGAAAATTCTGAAGGCATGCATCAGGCCTGATATTGTGGAATTTGTGCACGCAAACATGGCCAAAAATAAACGCCAAGCCATCGAGCAGAGGGACATCATACAACATACAACGCGTCAAAGCAACAACATACAAGCCAGCGCCCATGAGCCAACGCCGAATACAAGTGACAGCCTTAGACTCACATCATCAACGCCAAGCCCACAAGACCATACTCAAAGCCCAACATCAAGCGTAGTCAACACATAAATCCCCAAATCCACAGAGTTAACAACACAACGCACTAAATTTGAAACCAAGCGCCCATAGCGTCGAACACCAAGTGCACCTGCACCAAACACAACACACAACATCACAAGCTAAGCCAAGACTAAGCTCTCTCGGCCAATGCCATCAAGGGAGGAGCCTCCAGCCATTACCATAACTCCGCCGCAGTTGCAGAGTGGGACAGACCCCGACCACACTTGCAGAGTGAGAGAGGCGGAAAATGATGGAGCGTTATGAGAACAAAAGTGGGGTGTAGGGTTTTAGGTAAGGAGAGTCGGGGGTGGGAAAGTGGGTCTCATGCGAGGACCCATGATGCCTGAATGTGATTATAAAAAATAATTATTATTATTATTATTTTAGTTTCATTTTATTTTAACCCTTTTAAAATCGTCAATTATTTTTAATTTAATTGTTTTAATTTGGTTTAATTTTGAAATAATTTAAAATTATTAATTTAGTTTAATTTATATATAATTTAATATAAGTATATATGTGATATATACATTGGTAATTAGATAAATTATATATATATATATATATATATATATATATATATATATATATTAT
>SNQJ01S0014827.1:20161-52209 GCA_010110895.2 Picea sitchensis
TTACTTTTGATTTTTTTATTCTTCTATTTCTGAGTTTTCTTGGCAAGTTTTATATTTCCAATCTACCTTTTTAATTAATTAATTATTTTGTTTCCCTTGAGAATCTCCATTTACAGACCGATTGGAAGGTGTAATAGTTCCTTCTGAGATCCCTGGGGTTAAGTGCACCCAACTCTTAACATCCTGTGAAAAATACAAAGCGATTTAGTAAAGACGCAGAGGTATTAATTAATTATTCAGAGTTTTTGAATATCACCAGGAGATATATTAATTAGTGGCCTTGGCTATCTTTATAAAAGATTTAATGTTGTAAAAATGGATGATGTGATGACAGATGTGATTAAACCAACTTTCTTGCCCATTTCAATTGTGGAATAACAATCTTTTAATATTTTATTAATGTTTACCAATTTTGGTTGTAGACCGTATCCATCAATGTCATATGGTTGGGTGTAAATTGGTAATGAGGACTGGGTATTTGGGATGCAGTCTTCACAGTGGCAGGGGGATTTTTTATTTTTTTTTTAATTGTAAAGAATTGTACTTCGGTATATTAAGAATATTCTTGGTAGCATGGTAAGTGCCGGAAGGATCTATGTGTAAAATTCCTAATTATATTTCTTAATTTAAGTTCCTTCCCTTGTAAAAAGGTTATTGGATTTATTTTATGTTTAACGCATTTATCCAACCCAATAGATTAATCATTTTCCCTTGCATTAGAATAACAGTTCGCTTGAATTAATGTGATTCTTTCATTATCTATTAATGCCTCTACCACGATCTCAATTTAATTCTTTTGTAGAGTTTATAAATGTCTTCTAGGTGTTAGTAATGATGTATAATTCAGGTTGGTCATCGATTAGTGTGAGTATGGTATCAGTGGATCAAATTAATGGGAGTAAAAACAAATTGTTACGGTCATTCAAGAGATCTAGTATTAATTAATTGAATGTTGGGATATGTCAATTTTAACAAAGGATGTTGATTCTATGATAGGTGGGATCCTTATGATATTTACATTGATGGTTGATTTTAATTTATTTATCTAAATATGGTGAAGCAATTTTTGTTTTCTCGTGAAATCGTCGTTAATTTTTGCACATTTCTTTATTGTTTGAGCGCCTTCATCTAACAACATCGTATAATGTATGTCAGTGCCAGTTGGATTTCAGGCACGTTTTATTTTATATTGGGTTGAAGGTTTAGAACTTTTTGTTTTCCCGTGGGTTCCTGGCACACTTGTCACAATGCGGCGACGTGATCCCTTATTATTGGGTCACTGCACACATTGCTCGATAAGAGCATATGAAACCTGGCTTAGGATCATGCACCTCCCAATGTGGATGATGAATTTTTTATTTATGGTGGTACTTGTTTTTGTAAATTTTATTGTGATTTTCTCTCGCTCGCCGGGAAGTTTCTAGTTACTGGTCGTCGAAGTTGTTTTGTTTCGATTGATTGATGTTGTCTTTAGCTTAGTAGGCGTGATCTTGTGTGTGTCAGGAGGGATGTAGACACCTCCTTGTTCCTCAGAACAATTTCTAGCCTTGAGACCTTAAATGGACAAAATCGATGGGAACCTGGGCTTGAGTGTTTCTTATGGGTCCTGGAGATCCTAACCTTGCAGGGTAGGATGGGCGGGTAGTCGTTTTTGTTTTGTCTAATCGATTTTTGCATGTTGCATCCAGTTGCTATGATGGGTCATTATGTTGCCTGTTTCCTGGATTGTGTGCATTGTGTTAGTCATCGAGTTGCATTGATTGGCTATTATTGTTGTTACTTCCCTGCTTTAAAAAAAAAAATTCACTTGTTATGCCTCGTATGTTGTCGTAACGACGGGGGTCATTACAGATTGTTAGCTCAATTTTAATTACATAAACAATTATTTTCAAGGATTCTTTTGAAACTATGTAAAGTGTTTACCTTCTATAATTATAGATATTTAATAATCATTAAACATAATTTCATTAGGACTTAGCGATGGAGTTATTAAATACAACCATTATAGTTATAATAACATTTATATATTATCAATATACTAGATAGCTACAAGATGACAACTAGGTAAGTCGAGAATTTGTAGACAAGACGAGCTTGGAGAAATGGTAATAAGGATGACCATTCCAAAATTTGTGCACTACAGTCCTCATTACACACAAATAATAATAATACCCACATTAGCTTCAAAACTAGAACCACTTACAACATATGCTATGGAATTTGACATTTGAACATAAATTACAACAAATTAATATTTACAATAGAACTATAACGTTGATAGCAAAAGTAATATTGTCAATTAAGTACTTAACACAAACAATAATCGCTATGGACAACAATTCAACGTCGGTACATAACGGAAGATATATTGATCCTCTCTCGGCCTGTATTGTTACTCCACTAACCTTAATTCGTCGATAATCGACAAGTGAGTAACGTTACACGCTCATTTTAAATCCAAAATTTTCGGAAATTGCCAAGGCGTTTACTCACGACGGTAGCAAGATTATCGACCAAGGGGAGATTTTGTTCTGACTGAATTTGTAAGGAAAGAGGAATAGAAATTGGGCTTACTTCCTATTTTCATTAAGTACTTACGGTTGTGAAAATAAAATAGAGAGGACAATCTATCCTCAAGACTTTGGATCTAATAATAAAAATAAATCGGATCTTCACACTAACAAAACTCAATCTTTGATGTGTAGTTATTGACAACGTTCAATTATTTTTCTTTTAGTTCTAGAGTTGCAATTAATTTCGTGGTGATCTTCACGAAATCAACTTAACAATGCAAAAAATTCTTTCTGCAGCAATCCAACATGTTCCAAAATCCAAATTGGAATCTAACTTGACCACGACCAAAGAAATGAGAGGATTCAGGTTCTGAAAATTAATTGGCAGTAGACAATTGAAACGGTCAAGTATGGGTCTTCCTATGAAAATACAGCGACCATAAGAAATGGTCAATTCTGGGACTGTGGCTTAGATGGCAACGAAACACTCAAATTATAAAGTCTGGCCTGTAAAATTTAAAGAAAAGGGAATCGATTTTATAGATTTACAACTTTCGGGTCTGTAGCTTAGAATGGAAGTGATTCAAATAAATTTGTGTGTTGACAGAATGGCAATTAAATTTAGAAATACTCTACGAGTCTAGTTTCAGAATAGGAAAGAAAAGAATTCACAGGGACCCAAAGAATTTCAAAATCAGAATTTCAATAATATCTTCCAAGATCTTATGAGATTCTAAATTTGGATTGCATGTAAAATTTTACAGTGACCAACTAAAACAAAAATCCAAAGTTGCAACTTAACTCGTGGTGACTAGAAAAATCCCAACTCAAATATTGTAAATAAATCTAATGTGACTCAACAATCAAACTCTTGAAATCATATTAGAGAATAACAACCAAGAAAGTTCTAACTTTTCGAAAGGCACAGTTAAAAAGATACAACGATATCCCAATTTCGGTTGTTAATTGTAACATCCCGGTTCTAACCATTATGAACTATAATGTATTATGTAAATGTGACTTAGGTTGGTGAGCTGATAAAGTTGAAAAGGGGCCAGAGTTCCTAGGGAATGTAATACATCTATATACATTAATAAAATACATTGTTGGTTGCAAGACGGACAAGGACAAAAGAGGTAGGGGGATATGAGTCCATGAGAGAGGGGGATTGAGTGGCTAAGTCCTTTTATTATTATTTTATTTACCCATGATTGATTTTATGGAGAAAAGGGATTACATGAGCTTCTTGGGAGGGAGGCCATGTAGCTCTTGTCTTCATGTAATTATATAAACATCCCTTGGGGGATGTTTTAGGGGTCTTCTTCTCCTTGGTTCTTGTTCTTCTTCTTCTCCTTCCTTTTTCCTCACTCATTCTACCTATTTCATGTGTTCTTAGGTTGAGCATGGAAACGAATAGCTGGAATAGGAGAGCCATTACTAAATGGATGTAATATAATTTATTGATCATTCCAGGAGGGAATGGATGCCTGTGTGCATGAGGTTGATGGTAGTTCAGATAGAACTGTCCATAGTTCATAATCCCTAGAGTTTCCAGTTGGGATATTTCCTGACCAGTAGCATTGGAGCCCTGGAGTGAAGTGGGAAAACCTAAGGGATTGCATAGAAGAGAAAGGTGTTCATTTCTTTGGGTTGTGTAGGCTAAGGGGGAAAGAGAGATGGAAATTTGGATTTATTGTGAGGTTGGGAAACCTGAGAGCTAGTTAGTTGATTGTTGTGTTTTTTTAGATTTGGCCTAGGAACCGTCCTTGTGGATTCATATGCCTGGCTCAGGGGTGACTTGCTTTTGAGAGTAAAAGAACAACAGTGTTTGTGATTGGGAGGAACGTCCTTGGTTTGCAGCCAGTTGGTGGATGTTTACTTGCAAAGATAAGTGTTCTTCGTGTTTTATGTAGAATTTGCAATTTCGTTCTATATTTAATTATCTCTGAGATATGTATTTTTTTAATGTGCATGTTTGTTGGTTATTTGTTTTTCATGGCACATTGTTTACTACTTTATGTTGTAGCAGGGATCTTGTCTTATGCATGTGATTTTCATGCCTCTTAATTTACTTAGAAGTGATTCGAATTGAGATAAGTCACTATGAAGTGAGTCCCTGGGTGGTTGGGTGTGTTGCAGTTGAATTAAGTGGTGTATCTTGACCAGTGGGTGGTTGGGTACATTACAAAAATGGTATCAGAGCTATTGGTTGAAACATCGGGCCAGTATTGGCCATGTCTGTTGGTTAGAGTCTCATGGTTGAGATCGATTTATGAACTTGAGGTCGAAAATATCAGGAGGAATAGCGTTGCAGAGAACACGTAGAAGATAGAATGTCATAAATCCTTTGTAAGGGATTGAAGGATCGTGACCGTCCCTTTCGAATTCGGGAACGATCGCCACCATGGGATCAAGAGATATCTAGATCATTGGATTGGAGGGCAGGTGAACAAGGGCCATATGATGAAGGTGAAACCATAGGTTGGGGTAAGGTTAAGTCCCAACCGTCATATGTATATTGTTGAACGTCAGCTGTCAATTGAGACCGGGCATGAAAGGTAAGACTTCGGAATTTCGTCACTTCAACAATCTTGGAAGGCAAGCAANCATCTGATATGATAGGAGGCTCGAGGGAATATCTGTCGTCGATCGTGGTCACCCGATGTTGACCACTTTGGGAGTTTTCACTCCAGTAGTTTTAAACCTTTTTGAACTGCTACAACCCGGATCCCTAGAGCATCGAAGTCCCAGAATTCCCATCAACCATTAGATCGAGGGAAGGAATTTGGGAGTGTTTTGGGTCGTCATATCTTGTAGAGGTATAAGGATAGAAAATTTTCATAGCTTTGGAACCTTGCCACTTCGGCATTCAGTAGTTCGGGAGTATGGGGGTCGTCTGGAGCTAGAAGCCCTGAATCTCAAAGCCTGGAGTTAATCACAATCATTGGTTTTGGGAGGAATGTGAGCCATCGATTTATTTCGGCATTCATCTATTCGAGAAACAGCATGCATTGGACTCGGGAAAATTTCGTAACCCGGAGTCCCAGAGTCTCGAATTTGATTGATGATGTGGTTTATGCCACATGGAAGGGGTATCGCGTGGGGACACTTGTCACCTGGTTTTAGTACCTTTTGGACCCTGATCTGTTCATTTTTCAGTGACACATGGCATGCATGCCACAGGTCCATGTCACCCTAGGTGACGTCAACATGTCATGTCCTCTCCAAGAGTATGTGACTCCGAGGGTGTCCAAGTTTCTGTCAGTGAAAAGTTTCTAAGCCCAAAGTCATGAAGGCACGTAGACCGTCTATCTGAGATCCTTTCGAGACCTATCTCAACTATTGGATCAAGAAGAGGGAGAAGAGGTAAGTACTTCATAGGATTGTCACTCCAAGGAAGTGGAATACTCGAGAATAGAAATATCCTGGAGCGTTGAATTTCATAATTGGTTGAGATTCATCTATCTCAATGCGTGATTAAGTCACAATCGTTGATATCGTTGAAGCCTCCAGATGGGGGTGGGACCTTCCATTTGGCGGTAGATTAAACCTCGACCGTTCATTTTTATAGTGGAGTTATTAAAGGCTTCGGTGAAGTGTAAATCTAGGGGAGAACAAAAGTCGACAGGGGAAAACAGTCAAAGGCCGAAGTATGGAGGACTTGTTCCTAGCGTCAATCCCATGCTAAGGTAAAAAGGGCCTAGAAGTAAACCAACCCTCAGACTTGGTTTTCGCGCAAGATCCTGTGTAGAAAAACATAGATTGGGGCGATAAAGGGTGATTAAGTCTGTAGTTTCAAGTTGTGGTCACATGGAACTTGGTTTAAAGGAATTACCTTTGCAGTTTTTTATTTTTTGTATCCGCTAAGGGGGATGAAAGTGGTTTTTCAAGGAGCCCTAAATTTCAGATCCGATATCTGATTGGGGAAAGAGTACAGTCGTTGGAAATTTGATTCAGAGGATTTAGAGGAAAATAACAAGGGACTGTTATAATATGAATATTGATATAATTTTCTTCATGAATTAAATAGAAAAGGTACCTGTAAATTTAATTGACAATTTTGTATGATATCTATAATTCTAACCACATGATTTCTTGAAGATTTTGTCAGGATCAAAGGTATAATCAAATCAATTCTAGTATAGGATCAGATGTAGGGTCATGGAAGCATGACAGATCTTACAAGAGTTGTATGAGGCAATCAAGAGATACATAGAAAGTAATGAAGGTGGAAAAGAACTCAAGAATAGTGGAACAAAAGTATTAGTCAACAACTACACGATCTGAATAAATTGCAGGTACTACAAAAGAAAAAACCCTTACATAGGATATGGATCTAGCAGGTTAAATATGTCATGGATGGGAATAAAAGGAAAATTATGATAGCCTAGCCTTGAAGGAGGAGAGGTGTAGACAATTGCAAATCTTAAGTGTGAAAGACATCCACTCTTGATATCAAAGTTCATAGCAAAAAGTAGGATGCCAATGCAGAGAATTGGGAATTCCCTCTCACTTGAAAAGTGTCATTGAGTGAAAATGGACTTCCATTGGGAATGGAATTAAGTGTGAAAGGTATGGTTTCATAAGGAAAGGTTAATGAAGTAACCTAATGGACAACTAGGAGTAATATTATTTGATTCAAGAACGTTGTAGTAGAGTGATGGAATGTTTGAGCTACTTCATTCCAGGGTGCTGGAATGTTTCATAAAGGTAAATTTGGATATGACTTCCTAGAAGAGGTTGTTGAAAATAGAACACATTGGTTGGATTGCATAATGCTCAAGTGGAACTTGGATGGAAAGTGTTCAGACTAGGGAACCATAGTGCAGATGAACAGAATGGAAGCAAACAATGAAGAAAGGATCTGAAGGAGTTCAAGGACAACCAACTACAACATAAAGAGATAAATAAATAAGTAAATTAAAACAGAAATGAACTAGAATGCATGAGGCATACAATGAAGTTAAAATGCATATGCATTAGTAGGCATGATGATGGTAACTTGGTGCATATGGATGTGTAATTTCACATGCTTGGATATGTATATAACATGCTTATGAACTTAGAATAGTCTATTATTATGAAATAATGTTTGAGTATGACTAATGATGGATTATGTATTAAGGAAAAATGATATAGTAGGGTTAAAGATGTGGATGTTGTTGTTGCTTATGATTTCCATCTAGGTGAAGACCCATGAGGGTGGCAGGAATGGTGACCAGAATGATGAAAGAGGAATTATGTCAGTTTCTACAAATATCAGTTGGACAGATAGAAACAAGTAGGTTGATAACAACCAAGAAGGTATGCATTTAGTTTCTTTTGATGCATACATGTTGAAGGGGATTGAGGTAAGAATTTCCTTAGTTAATTTTCAATATTTAAATTGATATGTAATGGCCAAAGGCCTAGAGTATGTAAATGTTTTTGATGCTAGAATACATTTAGATAAAATGTTGGTTTCATATTATGTAATGATTGGTTATGGGATCATAACCGGGTTAATTCAAGAGACATACTCCTTCTATAACAATGAATATCCATAGAGATATTCATGTGTGAGACCATAATATGGTTGGATATGGAAGGGATATAATGCTATGTGAGTGCTCAATGGTAGCTAATGTTTGGACTACAACCTCTTTGTCGACACTGGAGAGAACTTAAGAATTATATTCTTAGTGTTGTGTTTGGGTTGAAAAGGAAGGTATCCAAATAGTCAGGCAAGCAGTAGGAAGTTCGTGGATGATGTGTTGAAGCGTTGTCTAGACCTTCCAACTCACCTTGTTGAATGCATGACATATTTATGTGGTATTATTTAGTCAATGCAGGGACGCATTGTGTAAATGTGGCCATTGATATTGGTACACCGATTGTTATTTTATTTAATAATTAATTATTCCATTATGAAATGCCTGTGGTGCTAAGAATACATAATGATGGATAGATGCATTATATTTAATATAAATACTAGTTTAAGGTGACTGGATTGTTGTTGTTACAATTCCAAGATCATTTTTGGAGCTATTAAAAATGTTACAAGTGATAATATAGAAATCATTGAATGTGTTGGGTGAATTCATGTATATATTATATAACATAGAAATGATTATGCTAACAGCTAAGATGATGTGGGTATTGCTAAGTCATGAAGTTGAAAACCATTTAGGAACTGTTAGATATTACAACAAGAAAGTCGCATGTTAAACAAACTACATAATGGTAAATTACATAAAATCTTTGTTGAGGGGATAGAGTGATAAAAATATTTTTGGATAGAAGAAAGAAAATATTGGTTGATAATACATGTGTATGTAATGATGAGTTCATTCCAATTGATAGTTGGATTAATAGAAGTGATTGAATTCTAGTTGTAAACAACTCTGAGATCACTTTGTGATTTTGTTTTGAATCGTTACCATGAAAATATATATATCTTGTACATGAGATACTGACAATTTGTTTGGCAGAGGTATGTTGAAATTGTAGGAAGAAAGGGACTTGGATATGGAAGTGTTGTAAGCCCATAAAGAAGACCAATTCCTATTGCTGCAAGAACCAATTATTATGAGAAGAAGCTCATGCTTGGAAATTTTATTTTTCCTATAGAAAACAGTTTTGGGAATTATAATTTAATAAATTACTTACAAATTGTTTTGGTTGAATGTAGTTTGAGAAAATTGTAGGTAGGATGGTCTTGAATATGGAAGGGATGTAATCCCATAAGGAAGACTGATATCTATAGTGGTGGAGCCGAACATTATGAGCAGAAACCTTGTGATTGGAAAAAAATGTTTTCCTATATAAAACAGATTTGGCATTTATGATTGAAAATGGTTATAATGATATCTCATGATGACTGTATGTGTATAATACAGATGAGATGTTGGATATGATAGTTGGAAATCATGGAAAAAGATATTGTTGTGACATGAGAACCATGTGTCCCTAGAAATCGTCTTATGCAATAAATCTTTGGTCAGGCAAGATGGATCACCTGATGATCCAGGATATTCTCATCGATCTGAATTATTAAAGAATTGTATTAAATGAGCATAAATTGAAGTGCATCATAAAGAAGGAATAACTCAATAATGAAAAGACATATGCATCAGACCTGAACACAAAAACTTGATAACGAAGTTCGTCCCTGGTGGACTATGTCTCCGGGTCCTTCTCTCAAATGGGTAGGCCTTTTTATTAACTCAAAAAAAGAATTTGGCAAAATACATAAGTATACCTCACTCTGGAGTTAAGTTGCAGAAGCTTTGCTCAGATTAGGAAAAAAAAAAAAAAAACACCATTGAATTTGTGGCATCAAATTACCCAAAAATGACTATATCCACACCTCGATCTGAGTCTGGCACTTTCAGGCCCTTGAGAAACTTTGTCTTGGTTTTCATGTCTGCACCTACAATTAATTCATGGGAAAATTCTCGATTTCCATGCCATCTGTATGGTTGCACGCCTCCATGGTATGACCCCCAAACTCTGGTAAATTCGGCTCTTAAGTAATAAAGGCGAGTGGATGTACTAACATAGTTGTTAGGCTAGTTGGTTGTCGGATTTATATTAAGGCATAGTTTTTGGGGTAGGTCCCGGGGTCAAACCCTCGAGCCTCCCGTTTTACCCCTCCATAGAACCTTATCACCAAATATGGTGGATTTTTGTGATATGTTTCTAACTATGGCAGATAGTTGGGATATGTCACTAACTGTGGCAAATATTTGATATATGCTACCATTTTTTATGGAACTTACTCCAAGTTTGACGGACTGGGGTTGGCACCGGACTGGGGTTGGCACCAGCCAACCCTTTACTCTTTTTAAAATTTGGTTGTTGGGCATCCTTGGGCATTTTCCTGCTATCACATGGAATCCCATGACTGGGCCACGTGGCAACCATTCATTGGCCCACATCACCTCTTTGCACAAACAACCACGTCACCTCTACCATGTCATCCTGCCATGTCACTTGTAAAATGGTTGTAGAGTCTACCACGTGGTTGTACGAACTTCCACGAGGCACCTTCCCATTGGTCCACGGATTTGACTAGAAAAGTCCAAAAATGAGTGACACATGGCAGCCTCTAGTGTTGCCACATCATCATGTTGATGTCAACATGACGCATGTCACCCTCTATGTATGACACATACACTGTACAAATGATTACATCATCCGTACAAATGTTGACGTTAGTAGTACATATGTTGACACATCCTTGTTGATTGGGCTAGGTTGACCAAAATTTTGACCGTGAATATATTTTGATCCATAACTCCGTTTCATGAGTCGTTTACGCCATTGGAAAAATTGTGACATGCTCTTCACAATGATGTCAATTTCACTAAGTTTTGAGGACTTTGATTTTTTTCCCTTTCTCTGTCTATTGAGACCATTCTGAGCTTCCTGGGTTGCTTCTGCGAATTTTGATTTATCCTTAGTCTTCTATGGATCCTTTTTGGATCACACCTCCCCACTGAGATATTTTTGTACCACCAAAATATTTCATCAATCAACAGATAAGTGAGGGAAGATTTCCCTCTCCTTTTCCTTCTCAATCCACTTTGCCTTTCTTGGATGTGTGTCATTTAAGCCTACTCAAAGATAATCAACATCACCCCTACGTGAATTTTGTGTCCTTCTATCCAGGATGATATCTTCCTTTAGCTCATCCAAGTACTCAAGAGAAAACTCATCAACTGAAGGTATTGAAACTTCCTCACCATGATCTATGATCATGGGATACTCAAAAAGTTTCAAGTTTTCTACATTTACAACTGAGTAAATCTACATATAAGGTGGAAGATCTAAACAAATAGAATTGGTACCATTTTTCTCCAAAATAGTGAAGAGTCCATATCAGATAGGCTTGAGTTTCTTTCCTTCACCCTTCAATATTTCCTCGTTGATGTGAAGCCATACCTGGTCTCCAACCTAGAACTGATGAGCAACCCTGTGTTTGTCATGTTGATCTTTATATTGTTCTTGACTTTTCTCCAACTATTCCCTAACTACTTGGTGTACCTGTTGAATCCTTTGAATGAACTTGTGGGCTATGTCTCCATTTATTTCTTCATTTGAATCGACATCTCTCCCATACATTAAGTCCAAAGGGACCTTAGGAAAATACCCAAAACATGTCTCGAAATGCAAACATTGAGTAGAGGAATGTAAGTCTCAATTGTAAGCATGTTGTGCATAGGGTATTTGTTCATCCCATAACTTGGGATGCTTGCTACAGTAGCCTTGAAGCAAAAGTACCATTGTTTGGTTAACAACCTTTGTATGTCGATTGGTCTATGGATGGAAATAAGTTCTCCTCTTCAACTTGGTGTCCATCATTCTTCGGAATATTTTCCAAAAATCCCCAAGGAATCGAGTATCGTGATCCGAGATAATGGATGTGGGTAACCCAAAGTGAACCCAAACATACTGAAAGAAGAGATTAGCAGTCTGCTCAGCGGTGATATGCCTTTAACATGGCATCAAGATACACATATTTCTAGACCTATCCACTACAACATACAAATATTCATGACCCATTTTAGATATTGATAAACCCCTACAAAATCCATGGAGATACTTTCCCATGGATGGGATGGAACAGGAAGTGATGAGTATAGCCCCAATTTTATATTAGTGGGCTTAAAAGTAGAACAAATCACACACCCCTTTACATATTTAGTTACAATTTCTTTCATCTAAGGAGAGTAACAAAATCTTTGCAGATGAGCCATATTTTTTCCTACCCTAAAATTCCCAAACATAAGAGAAGTGTGGGCTTCTCGTATTACATGGACTTGTTCACCTATATGAATATATAACTTTCCAAGATGGTAGAGTAGATTTCCCTGTAGACAATAGTTCTCTACCTGTGCACCATGGGTTAGCTTCTTAAATACTTCTTTAAAATATTCATCAACAACATATTGTTCCACATATCTATCATGAGATAAAGAAGCATTCTTCAAAATAATAGAAGCAACAATATGAGGTCTAGAAAGAATAGCAGCTACCTTGTTACTCGTACCCTTTTTGTATTTGATTACCAAATGAAATTGTTGAAGAAAACCCATCCACCTGTAGTGTCGAGATTGTTGCATCTTGGTTTGTGCTTGGAGATATTGTAAGGGTTGATGATCTTTATGTATGATTGCTTCCTTCCCTAACAAGTAGTGCTTCCATTTATTTACGCTTTGAACTAATTCATACAATTCTTTATCATATGTAGGATAGTTAACAACATCCTGGTTAAGATTTTTAGAGTGGTAACAGATAGGCTTACGATATTGCATCAATACTGCACCCATGGCGTATCCACTGGCATCTGTCTTGATCTCGAAAGGCTGTTGAATATTCGCCAGTGCTAATACTAGTGCAGTATTGATCTTTTCCTTCAAAGTGTCGAAAGGTTTTTGTTTCTTTTCTCCCCACTGAAAAGTGTTCTTCACACTGGTTAAGGCATGCAAAGGAGTTGCAATAAAATATAAGTTTGAAATGAATCTCCTCCAGTACTGGACTACACCTAAGAAGCCCCATACTTTGGTTACACTTTTTGGCTCAAGCCAATTTACAATTACATCAATCTTGATAGGATCAATTCTCAATTGTCCTCCTCCTACAATATGACCTAAGTACACAAGTGCAGTCTTACCAAATTCACATTTGGACAATTTTACATACAACTTTTCCCTTTGCCAAGTATCCAATACTTTCTTTACATGCCTTACATGTTCATCCCAAGTCCCATTAAATACAAGAATGTCATCTAAATATACAATCACAAAATCATCTAGAAATGGTCTGAATACATCATTCATCACACACATGAAGGTTGTCAGAGAATTACAAAGCCCAAATGGAATAACTAACCACTCAAAGAATCCCTATTTGGTTTTAAAGGTAGTTTTCCATGCATCATGTTATGCAACCCTAATATGATGGTATCCACTGTGAAAATCCAACTTAGTGAAATAAACAACATTCTTTAATTGATCAAGTAAATCATATATACAAGGAAGAGGGTATTGATTTATCACTGTGATTTTATTTAAGGCTCGGTAATTGACACACATTCCCCATGTTTCATCCTTCTTTGGCACCATGACGATCGGATAACCACAAGGAGATGAGTTGGGCCTAATGACCCCTTGATCCAATAAGCCTTGTACCTTATTTTTGATCTCTTTCATCTCTACAACTGACATCATGTTGCCCACATTAGGAAGAGGAGAATCCTGTTGAAGATGTATTTCATGTTGGATTTCCCTCTTTGGAGGTAATCCATCTGGTTCCCGAAAAATATCATCATACTTAGAAACAATATCAATTAATTATTTCTTATGAGAAGGATCATATCCTTGGAAGGCATCGAATGTTCCAACATCATTTTCCCTTACGACCATGAGTACATGTCTCTTATTAGTGTTTATGAGTCTCTTCATTTGTTCTGCACTAACAAGTGTGGTGTTTACCTGCATGATGTGGGCTCTAACAATATATTCCACTCCCCCTTTAGTAAGGTGATATTTGTTCTCATGATGAAAGAAGACTTCTTTTATATCATAAAGATAAGGACTCCCTAGCACTATGCCACATATATCGAGTGATAAAACATCCAAATCCACTTCATCAATAAACTTTGAAGAAATAGAAAATATGACCCTGCATTGCTTGGTGACATTAAGTTTTGATTTATCACATACCCAACCAAGAGGATAAGGCTTTGGATGTGGTTTAGTTTCAAGACCCATGTTTTTGAAAAGTGCTTCAGATATCAAGTTTACTTGGGAACCCAGATCAAATAATGTATCCATCTCAGTGGGCTTAGATACAACTCGTATATGAAATAATCCATTCCTCTTTCTTTCATCATCATGAGAT
Source organism: Picea sitchensis (assembly GCA_010110895.2). Lineage (NCBI taxonomy): Eukaryota > Viridiplantae > Streptophyta > Pinopsida > Pinales > Pinaceae > Picea > Picea sitchensis. The sequence goes on from SNQJ01S0014827.1 coordinate 34,561, forward strand.
TAATTATTCGAATTTAAACTACCATGAAGGGAATATTTACCTTGTACTCTAACCGTTGCGATCTTCCCCTCGTCTCCTTAATCGAAACCAAGATCTTGTTTTATTGTAGCAACAGTCTTTATCTTCCCATTTCCACCAAACTATTTCGGTCTCTTATCTTAATGTAGTTTCCAACAGTTTTCATCATCGTGACCATTATTCTTACAATGAGTGCAATATGGTTTTCCTTCTTCCCTCTTTACAATGGAGGTCTTTCTATCCTTTCTTTTAAACTTCTTAAACTGCTTATGTGGGAGATTGGAAGGTTTCTTTGTGGGATCTTCTTGAACATACTTTCCCCTATTCTCAAGGTGAGTGTATTGCACACAAACTTTGTCAATATTGGTGGAGCTAAACAATAATAAAGTATGATGAATATCACTATGAAGTGCACCAATATACTTCATTAAAGTTTCATAAGAATCCAAAGGAATGTTTAATGCAAGAGCTTTCTTCCTAAATTCTTCCATGAAACTTTGTACAGTTTGACCTTTACTTTGTCTTAAATTTTGTCATTCCATCATTGCTTTATGTAAATAACCCAATGGATAAAATTGTTTCCTTATCATTGATTTAAATTCTGACCATGAGGTTAGAAGATTACCACACTTACTTATGTCCTGAATTTTTCTCTCCCACCATACCAGAGCGGTGCCTTCCAACCAAAGAGAGGCCAATTGCACTTTAACTTCCTCTTCATCAATCTGTTGAACACGGCAATATACTTCAACCTGTCGGATCCAATTATCTAGCTTTTCAGGATTAACATCTCCATTAAACATAGGTAAAGTAAAGTTTACATCAATCTTTAACAATGGTTTCTTAAAAGAAATTGTATGTCTAGAATGATGAGAATGATGAGAATGCTCAGAGGAAGAAGAGCTAAAACTTGATGATGAATATGGAGGCTCAAGAGGGTCTCCTCCAACCCCTTGATTCACTGAAGCATTATCATTTGCTTGTGCTTCCTTTTTCTTCCCTTTATTCTTCATCATCTTCTCGTAGTCTCCATACATTCACTCGACCATTTCTAACATGCGATAAAATACCATATGGAATTTTTTCTCATGTTCATCATGCTTGTCCTCTTAGGCCATTTTATTCCTTCGGTATGCACGGCCAACTAGAGGATTGAAAGTATTAATAATTCCTTCACCATGCTTATGCGTGTCCCTAGTAAGCATTCACACTCAATAATTCAAGTCAAAGATGACTTCTATGATACCAACATGATCTGGGATCTTTTCATCGGTGTGACTTATTAAAGAACTGTATTAAGTGAGCATAAATTGAAGTGCACCATAAAGAAGGAATAACTAAATAATGAAGAGACATATGCATCAGATCTGAACACAAAAACTTGATAACGGAGTTCATCCCTGTTGGACTACATCTTCGGGTCCTTCTCTCAAATGGATAGGCCTTTTTATTAACTCAAAAAAAGAATTTGGAAAAATACATAAGTATACCTCATTTCAGAGTTAATTTGCAGAATCTTTGCTCAGATCAACAAACAAACAACACCAATGAATTCGTGGCATCGAATTACCCAAAAATGATTGTCTCCATGCCTCGATCTGAGTCTGGCAATTTAAGGCCCTTCAGAAAATTTGTCTCTGTTTTCATGCCTGCACCTGCAATTAATTCATGGGAAAATTATCAATTTCTATGTCATCCATACGGTCGTGTGCCTCCATGTTCTAACCCCTGAACTATGGCAGACTCGTCTCTTAAGTAATAAAGGCGGGTGGATGCACCAACATAGCTGTTAGGATAGTTGGTTGGCGGAGTTATATTAAGGCATAGTTGTTGGGGGAGGTCTCGAGGTCAAACCTATGGGCCTCCCATTTTACCCCTCTATAGAAACTTTTCACTGGATATGGTGGATTGTTGTGATATGTTGTTAACTATGGCATATAGTTGGGATACATTGCTAACTGTGGCGAATAGTTGATACATGCCACCATTTTTGGTGAAACTTACTCCAAGTTTGGCGAACTGGGGTTGGCTCCAGCCAACTCTATACTCTTTTTAAAATTTGTTTGTTGGGATTCCTTGGGCATTTTCCTGCTACCATGTGGCAGACCATGACTAGGCCACATGGTGGTCAATCATTGTCCCACATCACCTCTTTGCACGGATAGCCACATCACCTATTTCATGTCAGCCTACCACGTCACCTGCCAGGTGGTTGTACGGTATACCATGTGGCTATACGGACTATCATGTGGCACCTTCCCATTGGTCCAAAAAATTTACCAAAAAAGTCTAAAAATGAGTGACATGTGGCAGCCTCTAGTGCTGCCACGTCACCATGTTGATGTCAGCATGACACATATCTCCCTATGTATGTGCCACGTACACTATATAGATGATGATGTCATTCATACTGATGTTGATGTCAGTAGTACAGATGTTGACTCATCCATGCTGACTGGGCTAGGTTGACCAAAACTTTGATCGTGAATATATTTTGATTCGTAACTCCGTTTGAGAAGTTTTTTACGTCATTGGAAATCTTGCGACATGCTCTTCGTGATGATGCCAATTTCACTGAGTTTTGAGGACTTTGATTTTTTTCCCTTTCTCTATCTGTTGAGGCCATTCTGAATTTCTTAGGTTGCTTATGCTAATCCTGAGTTATCCTTAGTCTTCTTTGGATCCTTTTTGGATCACCTGAGGGACTGTATAGCAGAGAAGGGGATGCCTGAGCCTGGGCCTGAAAGGTGAGTAACCACGAGGAAGAGTAGACTTTGATAGTTCTTGTAAACTATTGATTGGGATCATGCACACAATGGATATGTCAAGGAAAACAATGAGACAAGTTAATGATACAGCAATATGGATGCATATCCATGAACCACACAGATAAGTATTGTACTAGATTATGAAAATCTACTCTTAGATTATGAGAAAAAATGAAAATTTTATGCACAAATTGTGAATTGGCATGCTCACTTATTTGAAATGTTGTAGGAAAATAATGAATGTTGAGGATCTAGAAAGGTACCATACTATGAGGGAAAAGAAGAAGGTGATTTTGGAGAAGTTGAATGACAAAGGCATGGTATGAAGAAAGTTCAATGGACTTTTTGCAGCTACATTTTTGGAAGCCGCAACTCTAAAACTTCTTGGTCGAGTGCACTAGAGCCCTGGAGAGAAGTGGAACAACCTGAGGGATTTCAGGCTAGAGAAAGGGGTTCATTTCTTTGGGTTGTGCAAGGCTAAGAGGGAAGGATATCTTGTTGATTGGAACAGTTTCTAGAAATATAAATTTTGAATATCATTATACATGTTTTGGGTTCGAATGCCTATGTATACATGTTTAACTTTAGGTCAGAGTGCCTATGCATATAATATTGGGTTGGATTTCCTGTGTGGATTAAGGCCAAAGGGCATGAATTTTCAATGTTAATAACATTGGAATGGTGTGTTAGCACTAGGAATCACCCTCAAATTGCAGAGAGGATAGGCCCAGTACCCATCATATTATGAGTAAATGTAAATGAGTGTTTAAAAGGTCAAATGGACAAGACTCGGGATAATAATGTTTTAACTCAGAAATATGGGCTAGCATGCATAAGCAATTGAGGTCTTGATCAAATTCAATCAGTGAATGGGAGTAAAATTGAATAGAAGGGAGACTTTGGTGAGGGAAATGTAGAGGTTTTATATTGACATCAGTTCTTCAAGCAGCCTAAGGAGGAAAAACTCAAACACAAGATCTTCTTGAGTTCAAAGTTTAAAGAACATTGAAGAACATCATAACAGTACTATAATCAAACATTCATCATAATACAACTATAACAATCTCATGTGAATCATTCAATCATGAAAACTTCAGTATAAGAGGAAACAATATGGAATAAGAGAAACTGACTTACATTGATTAAAAATTCACAAGTCTAGTACATAACCAGAGAACCAGTATACTTAATCAAAATATTACAATAAGGCAGCCCAACTCAACCATTTGAACCCTCTAAATCATTTGGAAAATGTATTTATAACAAAAAGGGAAGGCAACAACTAGAGGTGTGAGCTGGAATTCCTCCCATAGGATTCTCCAAATCAGTTATTCAATCTAGCACCTGTGCTAACGTCTATTTAAAAAACTACTATAAAAAATGAAACATGTAGGCAACCAATCCAACAAGATTTAAATGACATTGTCTCCCTTGATGCACATCCCTTTCCTTGCCAAGTGTCCTGCAGGGGTTGTATGTTGTCATCATATTGCTACCTATGATCTTCGCTCTTCTCCACATCATCAGCCACCCAAAAGAGTGATAATTTTGAACCCCTTGATTCTAGGTGCCAGTTTGTAGCGCCATTCAGTAGCACATTGGGTAGAGAGTTTTTGTAGCGCCCTTGCAAAATAATTTGCACATTTCGTAGCGTAGATCCAAACAGACCTACAGTTTCCATGGTATCGATTATGTATATCACTATGTGCAATTCGGTAGCACCACACTCCAAATCACCTTTGCGGAATTGGTAGCTCCATCGTTGAAATGGTCCTGCAGAATTGGTAGTGCCCATCATCAAAATGAATTTGGTATCGCCACCGTGAAACATCCCTGCGGAATTTGTAGCACCATCGTTAAGTTCCGCTTAGGACATTTGGTAGCGCTCCTGTGGTAGCACTTTAGGTATCAAAATGGCAAGACATGCTATATAGATGATTCCATAGCGCCATGGCACTACGAAATGTCTGTGCTCTTTATGTATGACGATATTAGTCCTTTAGAGAGTGCAAATAACTTTGAGCTAATAGGTTAGAAGCATGTAGAAGCATGTATAGGTGGAAAAAATTATACATCCTTGATCACTTACTCTTGCAAAAAGAGACCATTCTAAAAATGGAGCTTATATCCCCCAATTATTTCATCAACCTAGAACTCCTCCTTGTTGAAGGAGAGATCCCTTCTATCACAACAACTTGTTTTTCCTTTGCAGGGATAGTCTTCTTGACTGCAGGTGTGCTCTTCTTTACTACTAATTTCTCTCTTTCAATAGCATCTTCTACCAGAACATTCAAATTCCTCTGGCCCAATTCATCCTTGAAGTGTTGCAATTCGGCCTTGAGTTTTCTATTTTGAGACTGAAATCCTATATTTTTCCTATAGAGGTTCTTAAGTTGCTTATGGAGAGGTTGGGATCTTCTTGCTGCAAATCTTGCAAAATCAAGGGTGTTTCTATACATATCCATAATTTCCTTCATCTTAATTCTTTCAGATAAACCTTATACTTTCAAAAGAGAAACCTCCTTCCTAGCCTCCCTGAGTTGTCTAATCAATCGCTTGAACGTGTGATTGCTAGGTGGAGAGTTGATGTTGATAACCTCAACAGGCTTCTTCATGGCTTCACCTTCATCTTTATTCTTCACAGGGGATCTATATATCACTTCAATAGGCTTCTTAATGCCTTTGCCCTTATCTTTATTTTTCTTTAGAATTGAAACCTTGGGTAGGACTTGTACTTCAACAGCCCCCTTGAGAGATGATGATCTAGTAAAAGGCTTCCTGACTTTTGTGCTAGTTGTTGAATAGGATGAAGAGAAATGAAATTTTCTTCCCTTCTTGGTTGTGGCTTTAGTGGATGAAGGGACCTCTTGCAATTATGGTGTAGGAGGAGGTGAAAAGTATCTTTGTGAAGAATGATAAGCCTCCCTCTCTATTTCTTCAATTTCCTTGATGACCTCTTGGTCTTGAGTAGGGGATTTTTTCTTTTTTTTCCTGCTTGTTCTTGTTGGACCAATACTAGTATATGGAAAAGGACTTTTCATCTTTGACTGAGGAGTTGAATCTATGTTCAACTTCATGTGAGCAGAAACAATGAATTGTTCCCAAGGAATGTTCCTCTTCTTCAATTCTTCCATCACCAACATCCTGATCAATCCAGAGCGAAAAACACTAGTGTCCACAACCTTGGACTTGGCTTGGATTCTATCAGACATATTACCCATGATCCTCAACAAGTAGAAAGGAATACTCATTTCATATTTACCAATAAAATGAAGAAAAATCCTTATATGGTATCGATATAACATATTAAACCTTCCCTCACATGTAAAGTATCTATGGATGATCTTCAACATATTGTCAAAATTTTCAACTAGATGACTTCTAGGCACTCCCTTGGACAAGTTGTTTGTCTGATAATCTAGTTTGAGGAAGTCCTTGGATATGGAAACATTTAACGTCATGGATTTAAACCATCTCTCCCCAGTATTAGAAATCCCTATGGTTGTTGTAATAGAGGATTCGGACACCTCAAACTCCAGGTATCCTACCTTAGTCTTAAGGCCATCAAAATGTAAGGCAAATTGCCTTGCCACTTCAGGATGTCCCCTATGCATGTTTTGGCAAAAAGAGAGGCAACCCACCCTTTGAAAATCTTCCTTAACCATTGGCTCTGCATCAAATAGGTGCATGTATGAGGGTTCAGTTCTGACCACAGTTCCTCCCTTGTGAGATTTCTTCTTCTGAGGTGTCTCCATGAGTAAATACAAGGGATCAAAGGTTATGGTATAGTGAAGGATAAGGGAGAAAACAAAGGCATACTTCAATGCAAAAATGACAGTGAATAATGTTCGTTCTCTCCTAAGATTCTCCGCTAACTCACTGTGTTTTGACATAACACGTTTTTTATGGATTTTGAAAGGTAGGAAGTGCAATTTCCACTACCCTTATTGTCTGTAGATCTCAAGTTGAAGAGTGATGATATAGTGAAATTAAAACTGCTACAAGGATCTTTGAATATTGACAAGTAACACACCAATCCAAATAGTAGGGAAAATAGGGGAAATGTAGCGGGGTTTCAGCAACATTTTTCGGTAGCGTGGTGCACACACAAGGAACAAGTGTTTTCATGGGAACTCAACACTCAAGAGAAGAATGAATTGGCGTCTTTGATAGATGGAAACTAGGTGACAAAGGTTGCAATTATGTGAGAGGGAAACTATGGATGCAGAGGGATGAAGGAGGGAGTGATTTGCAGCATCGGTCACTACCAAAACTAAGGCAATAGATATCCCAATAATTTTCTATGCAATGGAGGGAGCTCACGGAATACTTGGATGAGTAATTGACAAATTGAGGCTCTGCAACCGATTAGGACACCACCATGGCCACCTTAGTTTCCAAATCATCCTTAGCAATTGATCCTGTAGAGTTGCCTATAACTGGTCTGAACTAGCGATTTCAGTAGTGTCGATTTTGAGAACATTCAAATCTTTGAAACCATTAGCAAACTCATTAAAACCAAATCTTAGAATCCATATTTTAACGAAACATGGTGCTAAAAACAAGGTAGATCATGACCTCATTGAAAAAATGATGAATAATGGAAAGGAATAAAGGACAAGGAGTGCACTACAGAAACTCCTAGTGAGTTGGCAGGGCCCTTTTTCAAAAAGAATGATTTGACCCACCTTTAATCGGACATAGGGACAACATGGCAAGTATATAAAGGTATGAGTGAAAAGAGTGACATGTCAAGTCATGAAGGTCATGGGATAGGTTATGCTTGGTGTCAAGTCATGAGGTGAGTCAAAACCATAAGCCATAAAATGATCCTAGGCTTAAAATATATGTGAGGGCCAAAAAATGAGACAAAACCCAAGTCTTTATTTGTTCAAGTTAACCTAAGAAAATCACACAAAGAAAAATAAAGCAAATTTGAAGTCTAAAGGCTAAAAATTTAAAACTAAGGAATAAAAGACCCAAGGCAACTTAGCGTGATAACAGTGGCTCCACGGGGGATGGCATGCTCCCTGTGAGTTGCCAAGAACAAGCAGTTTTAGTGCGTTATCCTAGGGCTATGGGATCACTTATTCAATCAAAAATAAAACAAAAATGATATTTACAATGACATGGAAATCCACTCATATCTTAAGAAAAATACCTTTTCAAAAAGTGCCCATTGACAAGGCCACCAAAACTTTGAAATCCTCTAAATTCTGCAACTTATAAGTGTTATTTGAAAACACCTCGGAAATTTTGAAGGGACCAATCCACAAGGACCCAAATTTACCATGCTTGCCTTTGTCTTGCTTGGGTGAATCCCACTTGAGCACTAGATCTCCCAGCTGGAAATATTCTTTACTTACCTTCTTGTCAAAGGCATGCTTGATCTTCTGTTGATGTTCCTTTGCTTTGTCTAGTATCTAGTATCTACTCCCTATTCTTTTGCACTTCTACCAGTTGTTGTATCCTTCTGATCATATCATCAAGGTCTCCTTGGTGGTCTTGGAAGAATTTTTCCACAAGAAAGGAAAGATGAGAAGGAAATATAGCCTCAACTCCATACACAAGTTGAAAAGGAGAGACACCAAGAGACCTCTTTGTTGTCAGTCTATCAGCCCACAAGGAAAATTTAATCTTTGAATCCCATGCTTTCTTGTTGTCTTCTAACAATCTATTTATGATATTTATAAGGATCTTGTTAGAGGATTATGCCAATACATTCTCTTGTGGATATTAAGGGGTATAATGAGCTAATGTAATCCCATACTATTCACAAAACCTGATCAATGGTTCAACCTTGAAAGATGCAGCATTATCAGTAACAATTCTACTCGGACAACCAAATCTCACCATAATATCCTCAAGAAAACCAATGATTACCTTGTGGAAGGAATTACTTATAGGGATGTCTTCTATCCACTTGGTAAAGTAATCAGTGGCATTCAAAATCCACCTATGTTGACCACTTGAAGCAGGATGAATTTCCCCAATAAAATCTAGTCCCCACTCCTGAAAAGGTCTGAAAGCTACCACCGGATTCAATGGAAAATACTTGAGTTGTTGCTTTCCAGAAAAATTTTGACACTTGACACAAGCTCTAATATTTGCACAAACGTTGGTAAAGAGACTAGGCCAAAAATTCCCATATCTGAGGATCTTATAGGCTGTGGTTCTCCATAAGTGATGGCCTCCACATAAACTTTCATGAAAATCAGACATAATCTTTTGGGCCTCCTGTGGATATAGACATATCAAAAGAAATCCTAAAGGATATTTCCAATACAAAACTTGGTAAATAAGATAGTATTTGATTGATTTGAGCTTAAAAGATCTTACCTTGTTCTTCTCCAAACCATTAGGAGGTTGCAATTTTTGTAGAAAATATATAATGTCCTTGTACCAAGTGCATTCTGCCAATGGAAGGCTCACTTGAGAACCTTTATCAAACAACTCATCTTGTTGATTCTCTGAGCTAATGTTTATGAAATTAACCCCCAAAGCCTTACAATTTGATTCAGCTAGCAACCTAGCTAAACTTTGGCCTTTAACCAATTCAGTGGGATTTATTTCAAGATCAAGTTCGAGAACTTTGGCAACCATTTTCTCCTCCTTCCATATATGTCGGGATTAATAAGAATTGTTTTCACCGAGGCTGAAGGGAAATATGCAATAAATTTTGAATGCAGCACATATGCTCTGAAAGCATTGAGGGATTTAAATAGAGCATAGGCATGTTTTTCCATGATGTCATATTTTATTTCATCATCCCTCAATGCTCTACTAAAGAGGGCAATAGGCTTCTCTAACCCTTTTTCATTTTTCTGCAATAAAGCAGTTGCTACTGTGTCAAATGAAGAAAAATAAAATATCAGAAAATCTTTGGAGTAGTCAGGGATGATGAGCACAGGTGCTTCAGCCAAACCCTTTTGTATTTGATCAAAATAATTCTGATATTCAGTAGTCAATTTGACCTCATTTCCTTTCCTCAGCATGGCTGTGATATACTTTACCAATTCAACAAAATTTGAAATGAACCTTCTCAAAAAAATGATTTTCCTCAAGAAAGATTGAACTTCTTTCTTGGATCTAGGGAGAGACAAGGTCTAGATAGATTCTACTTTGATTGAATCAATCCTTACCCCTTCAGCTGATCAAATGTGCCCCAATAATTTTCCCTCCTTCATAGCAAACAATGACTTATTAGGATTTAGAGAGAGACCAAATTTTCTGCACTTCAAGAAGACCTTTTTCAAATGATGATATTGTTCTTTATCATATTGTGAGAACATTGTTATGTCATCCAAATAAATGACTACAAACTTTTCCTTCTCCCCAATAAAGGCAATGTCCATGGCTCATTGAAAGGTCACTCCTGCATTCATCAATCCAAAGGGAATTTTAGCATACATAAATGTGCCCCAAGGAGTGGTGAAAGTTGTCTTCTCTCTATATTCAGGAAAGACAGAGATCTAATTGTAGCCAGAAAATCCATCAATCATAGACATCCTAGATGAACCTATAACCCTTTGCAATATGTGTTGCATCTTTGGTAAGGGGTAATTATCTTTCTTAGAGCTTCTATTCAAATTTCTGAAATCGACACAAAGTCTAATTTCTCCATTCTTCTTTCTCACTAGGACCAAGTTATCCACCCATTCAAAGTATCTCAAAGGAATGATAATATTGACATCCAAAAGATTTTTTACCTCTTTTTCCATAATGGGAAACAACATAGGATTTATCTGTCTCAAATTTTGCCTAAATGGATTGGTCTCTTCTTTCAAAGGGATATTATGTTCAATGATGTTTGTGTCATATGTTCTCAGATATTCATATGTCTAGGAAAACACATCAGCAAACTCTTTTAACAATTCAACATATTCATCCCTTTATTCCTTTGACAAGCTGCTATACAACTTGACATATTTAGGATCCTTCTCTGTACCCAAATTGCATTCATTCACATCAGCATCATCAGTTGAACCTTTAACCTTTACAACCACATAATTTATGTCGAACAATCTCTCCAAAGGATCTAGTCCCTTTGGAATATGGTTACTAGGCAACTGAACAATATGATGGTTAGCAATTTTATTTAGAAAAACGTTAGCATGAGGGCTATTTTCATAATCATGATCTTGATCAATATCTAATGCAGAAAACTCATCAACAGTCTCAAGAAATATTTTAATCTCAAGATCATCCTCAAATACCTTCCAATGTTTGACATTGTCAGGTATAGAGGGTCTATACTTCACTTCTGCATCATATTTGAGTTTAGGTGGCAAAGGGATTCTAAAATTGCTTGCTGAAACATCCAAAGAATCAGCCATGGTGTTCTCCTCTTTTGGAATAAATGAGATATTGAAAGATAAGAAGAAACTGTCAACAAGATCCCGAACTTCATTTATGTAAGTCCTTAGCCTGGGGTGCTTATCTTGATACATATTTTTTATTTTATGGACAATTAATTCAGCAGCTCCAAACACTGATAGCTCTTCAACCCCCATGTATTTGGCATCCCTCAAACCTAAAACAAGAGATTCATATTCTTTCACATTATTTGTAGTTTTAAATTCTAGCTTGTAGGATGAGGATATGGTATCTTGAGTAGGGGAAACAAAGACTACTCTAGCACCAACACCTTCCTTAGAAGAGGCCCCATCAAAAAAAATATTCCAAACAGAGGTATTTGGAGAAGAATCTTCACAAAGGGTAATGGATTGTTTTTTGATTTCAAGAGGAGGTTCAGGACCATCAATGAGTTGCAATATACTAGATCCTAAATCAATTTCAAGTGCAAAAATAGGATGGTTTGTGGGGTTTTCTTCATCATTGATTATGTAATCCAACTGAGCTTCCATGTAAAGCCTTCTATGCTCCCCCCCAAACACAAGAATGGTCGCATATGTAAGGTCCATATGCAAGGTTACCCCTAGTATTTTTATCCAAGATCTTGACAAGAGCATACCAAACTTAGGGGGAACATCAACCACCACAATATCCATGACCACACTTTTCATGGGCAACTAAAACAAGGTCACAACCAGATCTTTGATGACCCCAAAACACTTCACTTTCCTAGAGTCAAAAGAATATAATTCATAGTAAGTTTTTATAATTTCTAATCCAAGTTCATTCATGATTGTTTTTGGCATGAGATTGTGAGATGTCGTTGAGTCCATCAAGAAGTTATGCAACACCTTATTGTGAATGTTCAGTGATGTATAGAAGGGAGGGGATGAATCATCTATATCTTCTATCAAAGGTCCTAAGATGACTGTTGGTTTTTCATCTTGAAGATTGGCTGAATCAGTGGAATTGGAGGAGGGTTCGGGCTGTAGCATTTTGGAAAGATATCTTTTGAATTCCTCATTTTTTATCAACTCCAAAAAAGGTACAGGGATTTTGATTTTCTGAATCTCACTTTCAAAGGTGAAGGAAGATGGAGATTTCAGAATCTCCTTGACTTATGGGGTAGGATTCTTAACCAAAGCTCGAGGGATTTGTGCATCTTTTTCTTTGCTTCCAACTGCCACATCCTTAGCAGAATTTTCAGTTTTAGTGGGTTGATCAAAAGTAGCAGTCTTTTCCTCTTTCTTTTTGGATCTCAGATTATATCTATTAGGATTTTATTTTGTTTTCTCTCCCTTACTCAATTCATTTATTTTATTATCCATGAGAGATTCCTCATATGCAGATTGGGTCAAGTGAGGGGATGAGGAGGTGTCACCAAGGAAGTGGATTCCAGGATCAATTTGTTCATCCTCTCCTTTTTCATCAGCAACAAGGTTGTTTTGTAAAAGAGCTTGGAATTTTTTATCATCCCTATCTATGTTTCTTGGATCTCTTGGAAGGATCTGAGGAGCATTACTTGGTCTTCTGAATTTACCTATGTTATCAACATTTTGCGTATTCCTATAGGTATGTTTTCCTTCAAGTTTTAACTTCTCCATCTCAACAAAAAGTGATTTTACTAATTTGGTAAGTTCATCAACTTGAGGATGGAAAACAGAGGAATCAAAGGTTGAGGTTTCAACTCTATTTTTTCTCTTGTCCCTATCATATTTTCCCCTAAGTTTTTCAAAATCCACTATGTTAGATTCTACCTCCAAGGTTTCATCTTGCATATGAGCTAAGGAGGCAGATATTCTTTCTCTCAGTAGAAGGAAAAAATAAGGTTCAAAAGCACTGGCATAGGTGATCTTGGCAGAGGTTTTTGTATGCTTTATCTCAACAGGAATGTTATTGTACATTTTATTGAACCTCTTGGAGAAGTTAGAAATAGATTCTCATTCTTTCCTCTTTAGGGATCCAAATTTTGTGATATAATACAAAAAATCTTTCTTATCCCCCAACTGTCTCAAGAAAGCATCATCTAAAGCTTCAATCCCAGCAATGGATCTAGGAGTCAAACCCCTAAACTATTTCCTAGCCTCACCATCAAGGCTTTGGACAAAGACTCTCATCCACACATCCTCATTCTCAATGTTTAGATTGTCTTCATAACTATAAAAGGTAGCAAGATGTTCTTCAACAATTATGTCTTCTTCTCCTGTGAATTTGGGCATGTATTTTAGGTAATCTCTAGTAGGGAGAGAAATCATAGGTTGAGGTAAGATAAGAGGGGCATATCTAGAAGCCACTATGGCAGCCATCCTATTTCTAGGAGCACTAGCACCTACCATTGGATTTTGAGCTGTAGGAGAGCAAGGAGGAGAAGGAGATTTGACTATGTGAAAATTAGGAGAAAAAGGAATGTAGGAAAGAGGGATTTCGGTTTTCACAGCAAAAGGTTGAGTCTTGGAAGAAGATGGTATAGGCTGCAAGGGAGATGAGGTTTCCTCCTCTTTGGCTACAAAACTTTTTATAGGAGGAGGAGTAGCAAAATTTAAGGTAGGAAAATGTTCAAGACTCTCAATTCTGAACCACTTCACAATATCAGGAGAAGCAAGTATTTCAAAATTTTCTTCTTTCAATTATGGGTCAAAAGAGGAGTATTCAATAGGAAAATTTTCAAAATCCAAATTCTTATAAACTTCAGCAGAAGGTAAAGGAGGAATACTTGATATAACAATTGATGTATTAAGAATGGAATCATGCAACTGACTAGAAGTACCTGATACAGCAGCAGAAAAACTTTCTTGAGAAGCTTTTCCCTTCTTGATTATCTTCTCTAGGTCATTTTCAGGTGTATCCAGAGGTAGTTGTGGAGTTGACCTCATGTGTATGCCTTTAGTATCCACAACCAAAACAATGGAGTCACCAGGTGCAAGCTGCAATATTCAATGTACTGAATTCTAATGCACTTTTAGAATCAGTATGCTTTGTCGTTCAATCCCAGGGAAATGTCTTCAATTCGTTCCCTAACAGTGGCGCCAAGAATGTTAGCACTAGGAATCACCCTCAAATTGCAGAGAGAATAAGCCCAGTACCCATCAAATTATGTGTAAATGTAAATGAGTGTTTAAAACATCAAATGGACAAGACTCAGGATAATAATGTTTTAAATCAGAAATCTAGGCTAGCATGCACAAGCAATTGAGGTCTTGATTAACTTCAGTTAGTGAATGGGAGTAAAACTGAATAGAAGGGAGACTTTGGTGAGGGAAATGTAGAGGTCTGTTATTGACATCAAGTCTTCAAGCATCCTAAGGAGGAAAAACTCAAACACAAGATCTTCTTGAATTCAAAGTTTAAAGAACACTGAAGAACATCATAACAATACTATAATCAAACATTCATCATAATACAACTATAACAATATCATATGAATCATTCAATCATGAAAACTTCAATATAAGAGGCAACAAGATAGAATAAGAGAAACTGACTTATATTAATAAAAAATTCTCAAGTCTAGTACATAACCAGAGAACCGGTATGCTTAATCAAAATATTACAATAAGGGAGCCCAACTCAACCATTTGAACCCTCTAAATCATTTGGAGAATGTATTGATAACAAAAAGGGAAGGAAATAGATAGAGGTGCAAGCTCACCTTCCTCCCATAGGATTCTCCAAATCAGTTATTCAATCTAACACCTATGCTAAAAGATATTTAACAAACTGTTATAAAAAAGGAAACATGTAGGCAACCAATCCAACAAGATTTAAATGACATTTCCTCCCTTGATGCGCATTCATTTCCATGCCAAGTGTCCTGTAGGGGTTGTATGTTGTCATCATGCTACTACCTATGATCTTCGATCTTCTCCACATCATCATCCACCCAAAAGAGTGATAATTTTGAACCCCTTGATTCTAGGTGCTAGTTTGTAGTGCCATTCAGTAGCGCGTTGGGTAGCGAGCTTCTGTAGTGCCCTTGCAAAATACTCGACACCTTTCGTAGTGCAGATCCAAATAGGCCTAGAGTTTCCATGGCACCGAGCTTGTATATCACTGTGTGAAATTTGGTAGCGCCACACTCCAAATCACCTCTGCAGAATTGGTAGCGTCATCGCTAAAATGGTCCAGCAGATTTGCTAGCACCCATCATCAAAACGAATTTGGTAGCACCATTGTGACACATCCATGTAGAATTTGTAGCACCATCATTAAGTTCATCTTAAGAGATTTGGTAGCGCTCCTATGTACTTCGTCTAGGATCTTTCATAGAACTTTAGGTAGAAAAATGGCAGGACATGTTATATAGATGATTCTGCAGCGCCATGGCTACGGAATGTATGTGATCTTTCTGCATGATGAGACTAGTCCTTTAGAGAGCACAAAGAGATTTGAGTTGATAGGTTAGAAGCCTGCAGATTCTTGTATAGGTGGAAAAAATTATACATCCTTGATCACTTAATCTTGCAAAAAGAGACCATTCTTAAAAATGGAGCTTATATCCCCCAATTATTTCATAAACCTAGCACTCCTCCTTGTTGAAGGAGAGATTTTTTCTATCACAGCAGCCTGTTTTACCTTTGCAGGGATAGTCTTCTTGGTTGTAGGTGTGTTATTCTTCACTATTGGTTTCTCTCTTTCAATGGAAGCTTCTACCAGAACATTCAAATTCCTCTGGGCCAATTCATCCTTGAAGTGTTGCAATTCGGCCTTGAGTTTTCTATTTTGAGACTGAAAGCCTATGTTTTGCCTATAGAGGTTCTTAAGTTTCTTATGGAGAGGTTGGGCTCTTCTTGCTGCAAATCTTGTCAAATCAAGGGTGTTGTTATACATATCCATAAGTTCCTTCATCTCAATTATTTCAGATAAACCTTCTACTTTCAAACGAACAACCTCCTTCCTAGCCTCCCTGAGTTGTCTAATCAATTTTTTGAAGGTGTAATTTCTAGGTGGAGTGTTGATGTTTATAAACACAATAGGCTTCTTCATGGCTTCACCTTCATATTTTTTATGCATATGGGCTCTATCTATCACTTCAATAGGCTTCTCAATGCCTTTGCCTTTATCTTTCTTTTTCTTTAGAATTGAAACCTTGGGTAGGACTTGTGCTTCAACATCCCCCTTGAGAGTTGATGATCTAGTAAAAGGATTCCTAACTTTTTTGCTAGCTGCTGGATAAGGTGAAGAGAAATGCAATTTTCTTCCCTTCTTGGTTGTGGCTTTAGTGGATGAAGGGACCTCTTCCAATTACAGTGCGGTAGGAGGTGAAAAGTCTCTATGTGGAAAATGATAATTCTCCCTCTCTATTTCTTCAATTTCCTTGATGACCTCTTGGTCTTAAGTAGGGGATTTTCTCTTTCTTTTCCTACTTGTTCCCATTGGAGCAGTACTAGTAGATGCCAAAGGAATTTGCATCTTTGACTGAGGAGTTGAAGATATGTCCAACTTTGTGTGAGAAGAAACAATGAATTGTTCCCAAGGAATGTTCCTCTTCTTCAATTCTACCATCACCAACATCCTGATCAATCCAGAGTGAAAAACACTAGTGTCCACAGCCTTTGAGTTTCCTTGGACTCTATCAGACATTTTCCCCATGCTCCTCAACAAGTAGAAAGGAAAACGCATTTCATATTTACCAATAAAATGAAGCAAAAGCCTTATATGGTACTGGTATAACATATTAAACCTTACCTCATGTAGTAGCCGTAAAAATACAAAATTTAATTTGATTTAGCATATAATTATTTCTCATACAAAAATAATTCAATCACCAACATATGAGCATATGATATTCGACAAAAATTAAAATTTTATCCACAACATAAGAATTACTTAACAGAATAAATAAATTACCTCTCCCTGATGCTAATTCCCCCGTCAATCTAGTTGTTCGTTGCTGAAACTGTGTCAAACACTGCCCAAAACCATGTTTCCACCCTGCCAACTAGGACAACTTCCTAGCTCTAGGATACCATATGGATATCCTGGCCCCCGTGCCCAAAACCTCCAGCAAACCGGTGCCCCCTATAGTAATCCTTCCCGACTACAAAACTCAGACTCTCCTATGCAAATCCAAGCGAACCCTCCCAAAAAAAAACCCCGTAGAATGATAATAATCCCCCTTCTTTCGTAAACCTCCTCTGCTCATATCCCTCCTTCACCGCCCTTTCTCCTCATTTATTTCCTTATCCATTCATTCATTGTCTTATCCATTTATTAATGCTCCTTATCCGATTATTAATGCTCCTTATCCCCTCCGTATACTTAATCCTTTAATTTAAACAATTAAATTTATTAACCCTTTTAAATTTATTACCCTGTTCATTCAATGTGATAGGTAATTAATTTAATTAATTAATTAATCAAAATTCTAACAATTAATTAATTAATAAATATTTAATTAATATTATTATGTCAATCTTTGTTTAGTTAAAACCATGTTAAGACAATTAATCACCTAATTATTTTTTACTTAATAATCCCTAAACATATATTCAACTAGGGTTGTTACATA
>SNQJ01S0014827.1:73580-98061 GCA_010110895.2 Picea sitchensis
TGTAGAAATAAATAGATTGGAACTATTGAGAAAGGCAGTTGTCAATAATGAACAACCTCAATCAAAGGATGACTATGAGAAGGTTCTTATTGAAAGATTGGTGAAGGGACTTTAAGATTCCCCATGGAGAACTATTGATGGGGTACTATCAGAGGGGTGCTAGCAGCCAAAACCGGTATAAAAATGTTCATGCCTATGTGGCACAAGGTATGAAGGTATTGGGTAAGAATCCCTTCTGAAATGTTTTACGGTCTTAATGTTATGTATGAAACGTTGAAAGGAAGTTGTATGCCTTGGATACCCAAGTAGGGTATGATTCAGGAAGGAGAACCTGAATGATGGAGGTGTGAACCTCTGGTAGTAAATAATGATTGTAATCCTCGGAAGAATTCATGAACTGATATGTCATGAATACATGGACCAATCAAGGAACGATTGGAAACAAAAGTTCTCATAGATAGCACATTGCATGGAATTGCTTCCAAGAAATGCATGTTTTCATAAAGGATAGACAATGTATTTCCATTGAGGAAGGAGGACCTTCCAACATTTCTACTTACATTGTATAGGTGTTAGAGAAAACCAAATTGGGTGGCCATGAGTGTTGGCACCCTGGTTATTAATGAATGAGGAATGCTTAAAGGCATTCATGTGAAACTTGTAGTTTCATATGTACTGAATTGGAATTGTGATCATCCTGTAGCCAGAAGCATAGTCCTGCTGCAACAATGAATGGGAATGAATAAACCATATGGTGAAAATCTTGGCTAAGCTCCAACGCACCATGACAAAGTACTTGGCATAAAGTGTGGGAAACTTAAAATCAATGCAAAGGTGCATTGGGTATGAATGTGGCCATGAACGTTGGCACATTCATTAAGGTCAATTGATATTTGAATTACATTATGAAAATTTTGGTAGGATGAAATGATGCATAGGTAAGGGATGATGTATCATTTTTTCTTTGTATCCTTAAAATAGATGTGATGAACTGTTAGTATGCATGGTTTTGAATATAGATATGTATACATGGACGCATGAGAGACTAACAATTTGTTTGGATGAGGAATGTTGAAATTGCAGGAGGAAATGGGTGTTGGATATGGCAGTGTTGTAAGCCCATAAGGAATACCAATTGTCGACTGATCCAAACTGAAAGGAATGGTATTTCCTTTTTGATAAAGTGAATTTGATTGTTAGTATACACAATTCTGAAATTGTTGTGATGACGTTATAAAGGTGCAATAAAAATGTATGTGCATGGAAAAGCTAACAATTTGTTTGGATGATTGAAGTTGAAAGTGCAGGAAGCAAAGGGGTCTTGGATATGGCAGCGTTGTAAGCCCATAAGGAATACCAATTTCCTAATGAGCCAAACCGCTATGGGAAGGTGAAAGGAAAAGATCTCTAGAGAGTGCAAAGATGAGATATTGAACTCTCGGGTTCGAGGAAGAACCATGAAAAAGAGTATGTTCTGATCACAGGAAATAGAGACTGACTCGGGAGAAGGAGAGTAACCTTCATCCCTATCTATGATTGAGTCGGGAGAAGGAGAGTAACCTTCGTCCCTAACTATTTATATGCCAGGAGAAGGAGAGTAACCTTCGTCCCTAACTTTAGTTGAGCCGAAAGACTGTCAAGCTGTAAAATTATAAAAAATGGCTATTGTTGAGCCATGAGAACCCCGTGGTAAGTCATGATCACCTAGAATATATTGTGTTGAGGTAACACAAGCCGCAGGGACGCCTCGAAAGAGAAATTATGAGGGATGCCTCGACTGTAAGACTCAATAGAGTCTCTGGAATTCATGTGCAAGAAAAACCTTGGCAAGGCAAGATGGATCACCTGAGGGACTGTATAGAAGAGAAGGGGATGCCTGAGTCTAGGCATGGAGGGTGAGTCATCGCAAGGAAGAGGAGACCTTAATAGTTCTTGTAAACTATTGATTGGGATCATGCACACGATGGGTAGTTTTTCCTGTTCAAGAAAAACTTGGAAAGGCAAGATGGATCACCCAAGGGACTGTATATCAGAGAAGGGGATCCCTGAGCCTGGGCCTAGAGGGTGAGTGACCACAAGGAAGATGAAACCATGATATTTCTTGTAAAATATTGAATTAGGATCATGCACCCAATGGGTATGTCAAGGAAAAAAAATGATCCTGGATAACAAAACAACCACGTGGATACAAATCCACAAATTGCGAAGATAATTATTGTGCTAAGATTATGAAATTTCATTAGAAATTTTTATTCAATGTTTTCGCATAAGACTATGATTAACGTGCTTGTTGTCCAAGAATTATTGAAAGCAGGTGACCAAGATTAAAGGTCTGAAAAAGGACCTGGCCGAGGAAGACGGATCAAGATTTCTGAAACAGCTGAATGAGAAAGGCATGACAGGTGTTTTTGAGAAAGAACATCGAGGACGATGTTCCTTTAAGGGGAAGGGAATTGTAACACCCCTGCTTCCCCCAGCTTGTAATTAATCATAAAATAGGATTACCATGCTAAGGCATGTGGACAGTGTAAATGTATTATTGTTTGAGTTGCCAACAATTGATTATGGGGGTGAAGCCTTGAAAGTACTGGCCAAGATATCACTAGAGGAAAGAATGTGAAAACTATAAGAGAGGTTCATTATATCAAATAATCTGAAATTACCTTGAGGAGGATAATAAACCTCCTTTGGATCCCAATGATAGAAATCAGTTAATGAAGAAAGGACTGGTGGTTGAATTATCAACCACTCCCATGAATGGAAGCATGGCCAAAACTGCAGAATGTCAGCCTAAAGTACCATTGGGTATGACAGACCAAGCTGACCGGAGTTCCCTTCTGACAGAAGGAATAGGATGGGTCGAAAACCATCCTGGAAGAAAGAGATACAAATCGATAAGGAGAACGTGCAGATCTCTCCAGCGGATAATGAACAGAAGGTCATGAGCTTGATGTTGAGTGAGCATCTGATAAAACCTCGTTGAGGCCATAACAGAGAAGGAAATATCTAAACATTTGCAGAGAACAGAACCCAAGCAGAAGCTGAAACAGAGAAAGAGTCCTTGAGAACTATGAGAGTTCCCTGGTGATATCATGGTTGGGCACGGGGGTGGACAGAGTGCTAAGAATGAATGCCTCTGAGCCTATGGTTGGGTGGAAGGACGAACACCCATAGTCAGTTAGTTGGCTATCACATGTAATAGATAAGTAATCGCATATCTTGTGTATTTAAGTGGTAATGTGAATTAAAGTTGGATATTCTATGAATGTTGTAGGGATAGATATGTTTGCTTAATGATTTATGTTGCATCCTATTTTGGTGTCTACTTGATTGTGTAATTAGGCAAGTAGGAAATTATATGGATGGGATATGTTTTATACTCGTAAATTCTTGCATCCTGTGGGGGCTTAAGCTAGAGCCACGAACTGTGAGTTCGTCAACCTTGGGAATAGTTTCATGTACGCATAACGCCCCTCCTAGTCGTTATGAGTCCCTTGGAGGACGGAGTCTGTTAAATATCAAGAGAGATAGTGAACGTATGCATAGGATCTCTACAAGGCAAATAGAGATCAAGAACCACTTAAGTCCTAGAGTTGAGGAATGAACGTAAGGGGTGCGCGAAAGGATTCTTCCAAGTGTTACGTCCAAGAAAAAGAGTGTAAATCTCTTAAGCCTTCCAGAGCTAACAAAGCTTGGGAAGAGTAGCAATATTGAAGTATCGAAAGGGAAGGCTTCTTTGTTCGAATGACGAATGAATGAGAAACTATTCGAAAAGAGCCAAGGTCCATTCTGATCGTTGAATACGGAAAGGAGTGTGGGAGTTAACCCCTTGAGTCCTCTGGACTTCGCGAGTTTAACGAACAATGAGTTCATCGTAAGGGAAGTAAAAATCCCCGAAGTCCCAAAGTTAATCTGGATCATGGATCTCTGGATCCCTTGGGATCCTTCTCGACCTTCTGATCTAAGAGATTCAGAGTCCGTGCCTCGGGAGAGTCGTGTGTTGGAGTGACCCAAGCCCTGGAGGAGAAGTTATAGAGAACTTAGGAGACCCTCAAAAAATTACCAAATACTCTACAGCTCAGTAAGGAGTGCTTGAGAGAATGTTGCCAGCAAGGCACAGATATCCCTTTGAGGAATAGAAGGGACAGAGACCTTCGAGGTCCAAGAAGTTGAAGCTCAGAAGAGATAATGCTAAGAGGGAAAAAGAGTCGGACTTGTTCCAAGTCTCGAAGCTCGGGAGAGATAACGTTTTCAGAAGCGCAGACGAGACCCAACGTCACATGGCTCACAGGAGGAAGTTCAAAGGTGAATTCTTTGAAACATTTGAAATCTTCCAAGTCAAGGAAGAAATCCAAATATCAGAAGGAGGAGCAATAGTGGTCATTGGATCGAGCACTGTGAAGAACATGGACCGTCAAATTAGAGTCTAGACAATGAGGAATGAGCATAGAGGAGATCATATATGGACCGTCAGATCTTAGCGCAAGGACCAACATTCATTGGATCTAAAGGAAAGTGCACGAAGTCTAACCCTCTGAAGGTGCACAAGAGAGTGGACTTGTCAACGTCTCAAAGTCTCGAAGTAATTTTGGACCGTCCATCGTCAAGGAGGACAGGTGGCGTAATATCCACAAATTTGGAGGTTTGTGGACAAGGAGGAGTACAAACAGTCGAAGTAAATCCTCATCATTGATCTCCAGGGGGATATGTGTCAAAAGATCATATATTTCGAGTAAAAGCACTCTATAGAAATGGGTGCATAAGAGTTGAAACTTCTGAAGCCTGGAGAGTCGGAGTCCCGAAGTAAATCTCAGTTGGCGGATCGAAAGGAACACGTGGTAGAGATCTATTGTCCCTTGGTGAAGACCCGAAGTAAACGTCAACCGTCAGATCGTCCGAAGTAGATCTGAACCATCAAGTCTAGAGGATAGGTGGCGTGAATCTGTGGATTCCAGGTCAAGACCCGAAGTAAACGTCGACCATCAGATCATCCGAAGTAAACCTCAAGCGTCGGATTTCCAAAGTGAATTTGAGTCATCATGTTAGCAGCTTCGGGAAAATACATTCGATATTTTATCAGTTGAGATTTGAGATTCGCAAAGTACGAAGTCCTAGAAATATGAAGTGAATCCCAATTGTTTGATCAGCTGAAGTAGATCTGAGTTGTCAGATAACCTGAAGTAAATATCAAGTGTTGGATCGCCAAGGTGAATTTGAGTCGTCAGATATTGTTTATTCAGGAGAAGGCAAGGTTTGAGAGTTGAGAATTATGAAGTCCAAACTTCCAAAAATTCGATGTAAATCTCAACCTTCTGATTAGACAAAGTGAAGTTGAATCGTCAGATCGTCTGAAGTGAATATCAAGCATCGGATCACCCAAAGTGGATCTGATCCGTCAGATCCAAGGGAGACATGGAAAAAATCTGAGAACTCCGGATAAATATTCGAAGTAATTCGTAGTCGTCCGATCTAAGGGAGACATGGATAAAATCGGTGGACTCCAGGTAAAGACCCAAAGTAATCCTTGATCGTCAGGACATGTGTCAATGGATAATAAACTCCGGATAAAATCCATTGGGAAAAAGGGTGAAGTTTGAGATTTGAGATCTCAGAAGTCCAAAACCCAAAGGAGATCTCGACCATTGATTGAGAAGAGGGCCACAGGATCGTTGATCTAGTTGAAAGGTCAACCACCTGAAGTAAAGGCGGCTCGTTGATCCAATTGAAAGGTTAACCACCTGAAGTAAAGGCAAGGTCATTTATTAGGAGGAAAAGTGTCCACAAATCGTCAACTCGGAAGATTGAATTACGAAAGAGAGCAGGGTTTTGAGAGTTGAAACACCTGAAACCTGAAATCACAAAGGAGATCTCATCTGTTGATTTTGCAAGAGGTCAGATCTGATCCATAGGTATGATAGGGGCATATATGAACCATCGATTTTTGAAGTACCTTCAAATATCAGAGATCGACGATCCTGTATCATTACAGGGATAGGATTTGCATGGACGTTAAAAAGTTGAGGGTAGGCCTCAATTCAAACCGTGGATTTGAAAAGAGGACATGTGGAGGCTTGAGGAGAATTATGGGCCGAAAAGAAGTTTGATTCAAACCTCCTTTGGCCACGTCCGCAATCACGCGGTCCCATAAGGTCATCACACAAGGTCACATCAAGAGGGGGCTTATCCAGAAAAGGAGCTAACGCCCAGTACTCTGAGATTTTGCAGGGGAGCGAAAGGGAAGGTCGCGGGTGCCATTAAACCTGCACCAAGAAGCCGAAAGGTTCTGTGTTTAATTACAGAACAAGACCATCAAGGTCTCAAAGAGTTTTTTGGCTTCAGAATCGGAGATCCTTGACCAGGAGGTGAGACTGGTTCCCCGACTTTCCAAATTAGAAACCATGAATGAAGATTGTGTCCTTTAAGAAGAGTGAAAAATTGTATGCCCTATCGTGGGTGTGTTACACCAACACATGTCACACTTTCCTCAAGTTGCACATGTTTATTTCCTTTTTAATAAAAATAATTATGCATTTTCCCTCACACCCACAATTAGTTCCTAGATTTTCTCCTAGTTGTCCCTTAGTTCCCCAATTTCTTTTTTATTGTGTCTCCTAACTACTTTACAGTTGGAGTTTAATTAGGAATATTCTCTTAGTTAGGATTTAGATTCTAGTTTGACTTAGGATTCAAACTCTATGTTGACAAACCATTCTCTCATTAATTATCTCTCTATGTTGACAAACCATTCTCTCATGAATTATCTCTCTATGTTGACAAACCATTCTCTCATGAATTATCTCTTTTAATTAAAATTTTCATTTATTAATTTCTTTAAATTTTTATTCGTATTATCCCTTTACTAGTTTTTATTAGTCTAAATTTCTCTTAACTCATTTCTATAACTTGTTTAGGAAAAAACATTTAGACTTAAGTTTTTGTTATGTTCTCGTTCATAAATTAATATAAAATTATATAAATTCATATTCTATTTTCTATCAATTCTAAGTAATTGTTTTATTCTCTAAGGTCTTCTAGATTTTTATTAACTCATTAATATATTCTTGCGACATGTCCTTCAAGATGCACCTACATGCTCTAAGGGTGCCACCCTCCATTTGAATTTGTTTTGAATTTGTCTAATGCTTGGAGTCAATACTCCACTTGTTAATTGATGCAACACCCATAGCTCATCGGGTTCTGCGTGACCTCCCGATCTTTGGATCTTTCTACTTCCTTGAGCTGGAGTGGCTCTTTAGTTCCCACTGGAACCTTAGCACATATAACCATAGGACCATGTTAGAAATTACGCCTATGCGAACAAGCACTAGGCGCGAACCTTCGCTCCATGTGACCAACCAGCGTGACCACAACCTTTACCCGAAAGGGTGTCTTCGAATTTCATGACTTTGTGATTTTTGTTGTGATAACTGATTCCTTTGACTCCCAAAACCCCGAAATGGGATAATTCATATTTAGCTCCTCCCTTATGCCTCAACCATGTGACCTTAGTCACGTCTTTGGATCCACCTCCGAGCATGTCGGGATTTCGTGGCTCATGAGTTCGCGATGCGACTACTGTCTTGTCTCCCGAAGTCCAAACTTGTGACTTCCTTGTTTACAGATCAACGGTATGGATTCCTGCTCGATCTGACGGTCCAGATTGTGTCAAAATTTCTTATATCAGGATTTCGTAACTTAAGATCTCCAAGTCATGAATTTCTGCACACTCTGATTCCCGAAATGTCGAAATTCAAAACCACAAGATCAACGGCTCTCGTTGATCCGGATCTAATGACGACTATTTATCCTGAGCTTGTGAGTGTTAAAATACACTCATCCTTAACTTCTCCATTGATCCACTGGATCCAAAGGTCCACAATGAATCGATAGTTCTCCCTCTAAGAATTTCAACCGTCCGTTTAGACCTTTGACAAACCTTGCCAAATGACTTGGCGCCCTTCCTTCTGAGCTTTCCTTTTGTGAAACGACTTTGACCCTCGTCTTCCCTTCGAACTCTTCGAAGCCTCTATCCTTCTTGAGCTTGGTTCTTGATGAAAACTCAAGGATCCTAGGGAATTCTTGTCCGCACTCTTCACGGCTTCACGATAATCTCTGATTATCTGAACTTCTCAGTTATGTTCACTCTTTGCGACAAAATCTCTTCAACCATTCACTGGGTTGGAAAATTCTAAGACCTCAACTTGCCTGTGCACACCTTGCACGGATCTGTGCTATCCTTGCACTTCTACTGGTATGGAAAAGCAATGGTATCTCTCCTGATCTTATCTAAGTTAAAAATCAGAGTCTTGTCAATGCACTCTTTGTGGACCTTCACTGTACTCCTTGCAGGAATTATCAGGAAGAGAAAACAACTATCTGCTCATACAAGTTTACAATCTATGTTCTTCTCTTCTCTCTCTTTCTCTCTTCCATCTACTCTTACAATTGATAATAATAATACAATACCATACATACAAGGGATATTTCTAGATTTTTCCCTCCTACAACCTCTAGCTATCTAATCGAATTAAAGCTTACATCTTCTTTACATTCATTACATTAATTGCCTCCAACCGACAGATGAGAGAAAATGCTCAAGATCTGTGTTACAATCTCCAAACCATAAAAGCAAAAATATATTTTCCAGATATTACATTAATGCTTCATCTTTTCAAATTCAAAACATCCTCAAAATGCGCGTTGGTGCATATCTAGCTGTCCTTCTGCTTTTTCACTTTCTTATGATGCCCCTGCATCATACTCCTCTGGCTGAAAAATTCATGGACTCCTGTTCATGAGCTCCTACACTGTATGTCCATATTTCTGGATATCTGCTTCGCTTTCCCAACTGGCATATTCAATCAGGCGTCCCTTCCACTTTACCAAGTATTCAAAATATGTCTTCCTTCGGGTCTTCTTGCTAACTCTCTGATCAATGATCTTTTCCATATGCGGCTTTTCAGCTACAGGCAGTTGTTTGACCCACTGAACTTCCTTCTGAGTCTCTGCTCCTCTAGCTTCATCTGCTCTGTAAGGATACAGATCTATTACATTGAATATGGGTGATATGCCCACATCATCTGGCAATTCTATCTCATATGCATTTGCCTCAAATTTTCTCAGAATCTTACACAGTCCTATCTTTTTCATTTTCAGCTTGTTATATGTTCCCCTTGGGAATCTCTCTTTCCTTAAATGCGCTAATACCAAATATCCCACTTCAAACTGAAGTTCTCTTCTGTGTTGATCTGCTCTATGCTTGTATTCCTGGTTAGAATTTTGCAACCGCTCTTTGATCTTACTTTGGAGCTCCTACATCTCTGCTGCAAAATATTTCGCTCCAACACTTCTGAACTCGCTCTGCTCTAAGTCTCTCAACTCAGATACTCCCCTTGGCTGCATTCCATACATTATCTGGAATGGGATTTGTCATGTGCTTCTATTAGGTGAGTCATTATATGAAAATTCTACTCGCAGCAGAATCTGATCCCACTAACTATGACGTTTAGCTACTAAACTCCTCAATAACTATCCCAAATTTCGATTCACTACCTCAGTCTGTCCATCCATGTGAGGGTGATATGTTGAGATAAAAGATAAATTCGTCCCTAGCTTTTTCCATACTGTCCTCCAAAAATGACCAACAAATTTGGTATCTCGATCCGAAACAATACTCTTGGGTAAACCATGAAGTCGAACAACTTCTTTAAAAAACAGATTTGCAATGTGTGTTGCATCACTGGTTTTCTGACATGGAATAAAATGTGCCATTTTTGAAAATCTGTTGACTACCACGAATATGGAATCACAACCTCTATGTGTACTCATCAGTCCTAACACAAAATTCATTCTTACCGCATCCCACAGCCTCTCTAGTACTGGCAATGGTTGATATAACCCTGTATTCTATCTTTTCCCCTTTGTGTGCTGGCAAATTCTACATCTGTTGAAAAAATTCTTCACATATGTTCTCATCCCTAGCCAATAATACAAACTGTTCAGTTGCGCGAACGTTTTTTCATGGCCTAAATGTCCATCCAATCCTCCACTATGTTTTTTTCCTTCAGAAGATTCTCTCTCATGGAACTCTCCGGGATATAGAACTGATTTTCTTTGAATAGAAATCCATCCTGGATCAAATATTCAACCCATTGGCTTCTATCTCTCAGAAAAGGATTCTCACATGCTTCATAAGCATCCCTGAAATCTGAATCATCTCTGTACACATCCTTAAGGCTATCAAAACCTAAGGTCTTCACACGAAACTCCTGCAGAATCAAACATTTCTTGACCAATGCGTCAACAACCTTGTTAGCAGTTAAAGAAATATGCTTTATAACAAAAGTAAAGTTCTACATAAATTCAACCCATTTTGCATGTTTCTGGTTTAGTTTCTCCTATCTAGTTACGAATTGTAAAGCATGGTTTTCATTGTACAAAACAAACTCTTTCGGAACCAAGTAGTGCCTCCATTTCTTCAGTGCTTGTATGACTGCATAAAATTCTTTATCATACGTGGAATAATTCCTTTTGGCATCGTTCAGCTTCTCACTGAAGTATGCAACTGGTCTATTGTCTTGACTTAAGATTTCTCCAATCGCAAATCCACTTGTGTCACATCTCACCTAAAATTTCTTACTAAAATCTGGAAGAACCAGAACTGGTTGTCCAATTATCTTCTCTTTCAGCAACTTGAAACTTTTCTCTGCTTCCTCTGTCCAATGAAAAGATTTATGTCTTTTCTTGACTGTGTCCATAATTGGCACAAAAATTCCACTAAAATTTATGATGAACTTCCTATAAAAACTGGCTAATCCATGGAAGCTTCTGACTTCAAATATATTCCTCGGCGACGACCATTCTTTGATCTCTTTTACCTTCTCAAGATCCATCTTCAACTCATTCGAAAAGATGATGAACCCCAAATAAATGAGTTATGTCTTCATGAAAGACGACTTCTTTAGATTTATAAACAACTTCTCTTGTTGCAACCTCCTCATTACTAGAGTTAGGTGTCTCAAATTCTCTTCCTCAGTCTTACTGAAGATCCATATATAATCAAGATACATAATTACAAACTTTCCAATGAAATCTTTCAAGACTTCGTTCATCAATCTCATGAAAGTACTTGACGCATTTGTCAAACCAAATGGCATGAAAATCCATTCATATAGTCCTTCATTTGTCTTGAATGTTGTCTTCCATTCATCACCTTCCATCATTCTAATCTGATGATATCCGCTTTTCAAATCAATTTTTGAAAAAAACTTTGCTCCACTCAAGCAATCCATAAAGTCATCCATACTAGGTAAAGGGAATTTATACCTAATGGTGATTTTTTGTATAGCCCTCGATTCTGTACACATCCTCCATTCACCATCTTTCTTTGGACTTAACATTGTTGGCACAACGCATGGACTCAATATTTCTCTAATCAACCCTTTGTCCATCAAATATTGGACTTGTTTCTTAACTTCTTCATTCTCCCACGATGTCAATCTATACGTTGCTTTGTTTGGTAAACTCGCCCCTGGTATAAGGTCAATGTGATGGATTATACTTCTGATGGGTGGCAACGAACAAGGTAAATTTTCCACCACTATATCAGCGAAATTCTCCATCATTTCCCGAATTTCCTCAGGTAGATCATCCATTGAAGTACTGGTCAAGATGATTCTAGGTTTCCTCATCACAACAAACTACATTTATTTGTCCTTCTTGTAGTATTTCTTGATTCTTCTTTCACCTTCTTGTCTTCAATTGGCAGCAACATGTGCGTCCTACCATTCTTATCCAAGGTATATTTGTTCTTTATTCCATCATGAACAACATTTTTGTCATATTGCCATCGTCTCCCCAACAAAAGATGACATACATCCATGTGAATAACATCACATAAAATCTCATCTCTATATCCCCCTATATTAAACTCAACTAGACATTGTTTAGTGATGGTTACCTGATGTCCCTTTTGCAACCATGAAACCTTACATGGGCTTGGATGTGCGATTGTCTCCAATTCCAACTTTTCCACCATCTCTGTGGATACTAGATTATCTGTGCTTCCATTGTCCACTATCACCTTG
Source organism: Picea sitchensis (assembly GCA_010110895.2). Lineage (NCBI taxonomy): Eukaryota > Viridiplantae > Streptophyta > Pinopsida > Pinales > Pinaceae > Picea > Picea sitchensis. Next base: position 85,667 of record SNQJ01S0014827.1, read on the forward strand.
CATACCCTATCCTTGGTCTTGCAAGCAGTTCTGAACAAACTGTTCCTTAGGACGGGATTCTCTATTTCCTTCTCTGGCTTCAAGAGAATTTTCCGCACCATTAAGGATCTTTCGCCTTCTGCATCTTCTACCTCAACATTTCACCTTTGTGCTTCTAAAATGTGAGCTTCACCTCCTCCATCTCTTTTTCTATATAGACATTCAAAATATTTGTGTCCGACCTTTCCACAAACAAAACACTTTATTTCACCTCCTCTGCCTCTTGCACGAGGAAAAGTGTTCATGTCGGCATATTTTCCTCCTTGTGAACTTCCTCCCCTTTCTGGGTGATTATGAGGTTTCTTTTCTTCATCCTTGGGCTTCTGTACTCTGTCCTGGAAAATTGCTTTGCCTCTGCTCTGACTTCTGCCTCTACCCCTTTGACCTTGCTTTCGGGCCAATTTTTATTCCTCCCTCAGAGTAATCTGATAATCATTTTCCAAATTTCTGATTGTCACCATGCTCATCTCATATTGAATTTCATATCTCAATCCATTCATGTATCTGGTAGATTTTTCATCATCACTCTCTTGACGACTTTCCATGATGTTGAGTCTGTAAAATTCTTCACTGTCATCCTCTTCTATCTCAAATTATGCACTCTTCTAAACAGATTAATTTGGTAATCTATGGGTATAAACTTGGCTTTCATCTTGGCGACCATACTGTCCCAACTTTTGATTCGTTGTTTTCCTTTCCAGCGCCCATCAACCTGAATTTCATCCCACCACAGTGTTGCATGCCCTTTCAGTCTAGTGACAACATGTTTTACTTTCTTATCTTCTTTGATATCGTCATAGTCGAATTATTTATCCAGATCTCTAAACAAATCTAGTAGCTCCTCAACGTCTAAGTTGCCTTCATACATCAGGATGTCTATTTTTTCTTTGGCCCCTATTCTTGCAACAACTTTGAATAGACGTTCTTCTACAACATATTTGACTACAACTTCTTCAACACTAGCCTCATTTTCTCTTTCAACCTCACTGATATCTCAAGTATCAATTTTTCGTCTCTGTGTTGTCTCCATAGTGTCCAATCGAGCACGAAGTTCCCTCATTTCCCTTTCCACGACTGGATCGGGTAAAATTCTTTCCTGATGTCTTCTTGGCGGCATTGTTTCAATATGTCCACATAGAATTCAAACCACAAATTTCCTTTGTCTTCCCTCTACAAAAAACAAAAGTTGTTAGCTAGGCTATTATACCACCTGACGCAACACCCCTACCTTAGCAGGTTCTGCGTGACCTCCAGGTCTTTGGATATTTCTACTTCCTTGAGCCGAAGTGGCTCTTTAGTTCCCACTGGAACCTTAGCACACATAACAACGGGTCCTTCTTATAAGTTACGCATGTGTGAACAAGCACTAGACACGAACCTCCTTTCCACGTGACCAACCAGCATGACCACAACCTTTACCCAAAAGGGTGTCTTCGGATTTTGTGACTTCATGATTTTTGCTGTGAATCCCTTTGATTTATTTGACTCCTGAAACCCCGAAATGGGCTAACGGATCTTTATCTCCTCCCTTATGCCTCAACATGTGACCTTAGTCACGTCTTGGGATCCACCTCCGAGCGTGTCAGGATTTCATGGCTCGTGATTTCGCGATGCGACTCTTGTCTTGTCTCCCGAAGTCTATACTCATGACTTCCTTGTTTACAGATCAACGGTCCTGATTCCTCCTCAATATGATGGTCCATATTGTGTAGGAATTTCACATATCGGGATTTCGCAACTCAAGATCTCCAAGTCACGACTTTCTCCACACTCTAATTCCCGAAATGCCAAAATTCAAAACCACAAGATCAACGACTCTCGTTGATCCGGATCTGATAGTTACTATTTCTCCTAAGCTTGCGGGTGTTAAAAGACACTCAACCTTAACTTCTCCGCTGATCCACTAGATCCAACGGTCCATGGCGAATCGATAGTTCTCCCTCTGAGAATTTCAACCGTTCGTTCAGACCTTTGACAATTCTTACCAAATGACTTGGCGCCCTTCCTTCTGAGCTTTCCTTTTTGCGAAACAACTTCGATCCTCGTCTTCCCTTCGAACTCTTCGAAGCCTCTATCCTTCCTGAGCTTGGTTCTTGATGCAAACTCAAGGATCCTAAGGAATTATTGCCTGCACTCTTCACGGCTTCATGATAATCTCTGATTATCTGAACTTCTCAGTTATGTGCACTCCTTGCGACAGAAGCTCTTCAACCATTCATTGGATTGGAAAAGTCTAAGACCTCAACCTGCCTGCACACACCTTGCACGACTCTATGCTATCCTTGCACTTCTACTGGTATGAAAAAACAACGGTATCTCTCCTGAGATTATCTGAGGTAAAACTCAGAGTCTTGTCAACACACTCTTTGCGGACCTTCACTGCACTCCTTGCAGGAATTATCAGGAAGAGAAACAATTGAAACTCATACTCTCCCTCTCACAGAATTCATACATTCAACATGAAATCATACACATACATGGTATTGAAACAAATGCATAACAAAGACTGAAATTAAGTATAAACATACCATTCAATAGATGTAAACAGAATTCATAAACACCATGAAGTTGGATCAAATCTTCCTTATATTAATCCAAGTGCATATGTACATGGGTCCTATAGCAACAACTATCTGCTCATACGAGTTTACAATCTTTGTTCTTCTCTGCTCTCTCTTTCTCTCTTCTGTCTACTCTTACAATTGAGAATAATAATACAATACCATACATACGAGGGAGCTTTCTATAGTTTTCCCTCCTACAGCCTCTAGCTATATAATTGAATTAAATCCTACATCTACTTTACATTCATTACATTAATTGCCTCCAACTGACAGATGAGAGAAAACGCTCAAGCTCTGCATTACAATCTCCAAACCATAAAAGAAAAAATATATTTTACAGATATTACATTAATTCTTCATCTTTTCAAATTCAAAACATCCTCACAATGCACATTGGTGCATATCCATATGTCCTTCCTCTTTTGTGCTTGCTTACGATGCTCCTGCATCATTAACCTTTTGTGAGAATAAGGGATTACTGAGGAATAAAGAATCTACCTTATTTCACGCCCCTCAAAAATCATCGTGAGTGACTATCTCAGTCTTCTCTCACGGCATCGTGAACCTCTCAAGAACAAGGTAGTCGTTAACCTCTAGTTCAATTAGTGGTGGGAGTGCCAGTAGGTTGTGACAGGGATGCTTCCACACCTCTCCCTTATCTGTCGAATATCTGTGTATGACCCATTTACTCCATATGTGAGTCGTATTATAAAGTGTCACCATGCCTGCATCTACTGACAAAGATAATATTAATAACTCTTATACATGAAATCCATAACTGAAATCATCATAATACATGCTTAATAAAACAAATACTCATAATCAAAGTCAATAGTCCACTCCCTGAGTCAATCCAAAGTCCAAGGTTTTATGTTGATGCCATCAACATCCTCATCGTGTCATGTCTCCTGCACAGTGAAGAAACCTCATCATAATATCTATCAATGATATACATCAATATAATTAACATATCGAATTTCAATACTCAATGATGACCTCATTTTTAACTCATAAACCAAAGCAGCTAATCATAAAGTATCATGTTTTAATCGGATCACTTTCTCGCAAGTGTCCTCAAAGAATAATCAATGATATGAAAATATGATCATCGAAATTGGAAGTTACATAGCCTATTCATTATATTCATATTTAACCAAAAAAAAAAACTATTTGGAAAACAAACATGCAAGTCAGCTATACAAGTTTACAATGTTCATCATTCATTATTTATTTTATAAAAATCCTAAAAAAATACAAATTTTGAATATATATTTAAACATGAATGCATAATAATCTTAAAAAGCACATTTCCAAAATATTAGATAGTCCAAAAATATATGATATGTACTTGAAATTTTGAAACTAAATACAAAATTTGAAAAGATACACCTCAAAAAAATTAACAACTTTGTACATAACTCTGCAAAACGCATGTGTACAAAATCCATAAAATAAAAAATTTGGATGTGACACAAATGTACATGAATCTAATTCACCCCCAACAACTTTGTACATAACTCTGCAAAACTCATGTATACAAGATCCATAAAATAAAAAATTTGAATGTAACACAAATGTACATGAATCAAATTCGCTCCAACTTTGTGCATAACTTTGCAAAACTCATGTGTACAAGATCCATAAAATAAAAAAATTGAATGTGACACAAATGTACATGAATCTAATTCGCCCCATATACATGCACATCCTCATCCTAGTTGACATAAATATATATATATATATATATATATATATATATATATGAATTTAAAATTAAATAATAATAATGAAATTGTATACACGGTACTAATTTAGATACATGGAAAATAACTTGCTACATAAAAAAAAATGAAAATCATATATGCATATTTGTACTTAAAAAACAATCGTACCATTACTTGAGTGGGACATTTTGAATGAGATGGATAATATCAACATTACCCGGAATTCCCCACCTCCATAAAAATTAAAGTTTTCTTAATAGATACTTAATATAAAATAAATTAATTATATTGTACTTCAAATATAGTTTTAATTGAAAAGTTAGTGCCTACACAATGTCTCCATGTATATATGGAAAATGGATTGTTCCATACCCATAGTGCCTAGGGATGGAATCAACAACATATCAATTTAAGAAAAATTTGTTCACATAACTTTATATATACACTTTTCTTCAAATAAAAATGTCTAAGTTATATATACACTTTTTTTCAAATAAAAATTTCTAGAAATGTTTGAACTATAATAAAGAGAGAGGGGTAAATGTACCTCATTTAGAGTATGTGACAAGGTATACATGTCTATACTCATTCCGATCCTAATTGATTCAATAATCATTCATCATATGAGTGAATTATAGTTAATAAATATAAACAACTTTTGTTGCCACACATATATTTAGATAGAGAAAACATGTGCAAATGATAACCAAATTATTCTCCTAATATATTAAAACATAATCAATTCTTACACATATCAAACCCATAGTTTAATGTACATTTCTACAAGTGCATACAAATCTCATTCCCTTGACCTCATAGATGAATGGATCATGCCACCTATATTGATATTTCTTTGCATGGGCAATGAGGTATTGATGGCTCATCAAATCCAATTTTTTTAATCAAATTTATCAACAAATGCATCACAGGAATTGACTCAGTCTCTCTACCTTCTCAAACCAGCATTGATCCCTACAAACACTAATTGCAAGCTATCAACTATGGAAACTCTCACCTATCGAGTAACTTGACATATTGTTTCCATCTCTAAGGGTAAAGCTACCACCTTGGGTGGGTTAGATAATAGGGGAGGTGAAGAATGGGGCAAAGAAAGATCCCTAAATGAATCGTTTTATTACATGTGTGACCATTTCCAACACCATAGTATTTAGATGGAAGGTCTATGTAGTTCAGCTTCATGTTCTCAAAAACATCAATGTAAATCATTCTAGTAAAATAATGTGGTATCTTTTCATCCGATGGAAACCTCTCATAAGCTATGAGGAATCGATCATAAATATACGGGAAAATGTGAAGATGCTTGATATATTTAACCTTCAAAATCATCAATTTTGTCATGTCCTTGAAATTAAACATAAAAATGACTTGTTATTTAAATATGTGTACCTTTGTGGTAGGTCATTTACCTATGTCCATGAATTTCTCCTTGCATCTCCATATCAATTCAATAAACCCATTAGTGGTGGGCTCAATTTATTTATAAATATTAATAAATTTGCTAAGAAAGTGCAAAACTATCTCCAAGCTTTGTTTACTCTCATGAAGGAGTTCCAATTACTTGAAGTCACCCTTCGATTTTTCATGGTGGGATGTACAAATCATGACCCTTGAGCTAATCCTAGTCCCCTAACTAATCCCCACCCTTGGAATGTGTTTGACCCTTAGAATTATCTCAATGCTCGAAATGAGCATAGTACTTGGAATTTGAATGAGCATAAGCATTCAAATTAAAATAACCCCATGCATCCAACCTATCATGTCCCATAGGTACAAATACATAAATATAAAGAAGAGCATAATTTTATGTATACATGCATACATACATATGCTCATATTCACCTACATATTGACCAACATAAGATAATGTTTTATGTTTGGATCATATTCCCTCTACCAAGGTTCATGATACAATGAATAGTGACATAACCAAGGTGATGGTTCAATCCGAAACCCTCTAAGGGATGGATGCTCACTCTAATGTAATGATCCACTATGAGATGCATATGAGAAAGGGACAAACGTTAACTTCAAAATCGCGTTGATTGATTGAATGCATGGATACACTACAATATGCATGTACACATAATTATATTGACATAAATGAACATATCATATACTTTTTGTTCACATGAGTTAATGGATGAATATGACCATCTCCTGCTATTGTTAGATGAGGGTGTAAGACTAGGATCACTATCAATAACTTCTTGGGGGATTATTTTTCAAATAATAAGACAACATTATCATTCCACATATAAATAATAACATAAATATCCATTATATTTTAGTTTTACTAATATCTAGAATTAAAGAAGGATGATATGATATTACACTAGGTCCCTCCTCATGGAAAGCATTCACTCAGAAACTACAAAGGGACTTCATTTACAAAGGACATGTTTTCGATGGATATTGTCATTTAAAGTAATTGTGATCTTGTATGCAATGTTGGATATGTTTGGAACTTAATGTCATAGGTGAAAACATGAGGAAAATTAGTCTATTCACATGATATTACATCCATACATACTAGTTATGTAATTGGAATTATTGAGGATTACTCATGGAAAAGAAAAATAAAAATAAAAAAACATAATAAAAAAATATGAAAACATAATACCACAACTTGATATATATTATATCTCATGTAAGAGATTATTGTTTTGATACTAAGAAAAAAATTATTCCTGGTTAGCATAAATTATTCCTAGTTAGCATAAAGGCTTTTATAAATCCTTTTCTTCTTATATTTTCTAATGGAAATCATGTTTTCCATGCTCACATATTCATTTTATGGAACCACATAAGTAAAGTTTTTCTAACATAGAATATCATGAACTATAATTTTGGGAGGTCAAGGTTTATTTTGTTTCTTCTATTTAAGCTATGAGAATTCTTCTTCGTGATTCAACTTACAGCCTGTAAATATCTATGTTCTCTCTTACCTACTCTATATATGGATTTTGAATCATAACTTTGTCTTCTACATTACACCTATTTTTGAGTTTTTTTTGTATTCTTTGATGTATTCATTTGGTCTCCAATGAAATGATAGTTGAACATTTGTTTCATATATCATGATAGTTGAACATTTGTTTCATATATCACTAGTAAATGATAGTTGAACATTTGTTTCATATATCATGATAGTTGAACATTTGTTTCATATATCACTAGTGCATCATGTCTCTACCCTTTTCTATCTACGTAAGTATTATCAATGTCACAAGAATATAATTACAACAATCTAAATAAAATTGAAATATGAATTCTTCACGATGTGGTATAATTTATGGTTTTTAAATTTTTACTTAATAACATAATGTTTTCTAGCCATCTTCAACTAAACAATTATGTTACTAATTGAGTATTAAATTTTGCATATAGTTTTTTTTTTTTTTTTCTATAATATAATGTTTGAGTCTTCCTAATGGCACCTTTTATTGAGGATTTATTGGATAATCTCCTATAATGAAGAGAGAATCTTTATTTTTTAATGTAATAGTAGTTATTCGTCTTAAATTATCATTATCATTGACTATAATATTTTGTCAAGATTTATTTGTTTTTTGTTTAAGTTATGAAATGTTCCATATCCACAATTCAACAAAATCTATAAAGACCTATAATTTTTTGATAACAAGTGTATATACGGATTTTGAATGGTAACTATAGCTTCTCCCTTACATTACATTTCATGATCAGTTTTATTTATTCCGTTGTTTGGTTTCCAATGAAACAATAGTTGGTCATTATTTTCATAGATCACAAGTGGATTATGTATTTCTTATTTTATATGTACTTAAGTATTATCAATCTCACAAGGATATAATTGCAATGGAAATATGAATTCTCCAATATAGGGTATTTAGGGCTTTCAAATATTTAAGTTTGCAAGATAATGTTTTTTTTTTTTTTTTTTGCCATATTCAACTAGTCAGTTATTATTTGAAAAAAATACAAACAATTTTCCTACTAATTGAGTATTTGACACTATTATTATTTGAAAATCATACACATAATCGTTTAATAATGTACGGTGTTACATGGTCATGGATTGAAAAATAGTATGATGTTACATGGTCATGGATTGAAAAATAGTATGGTGTTATTTCACAAGAACACCAATTTGGGATCTTCTACTAAGCATTGTATAGATCGTAAGTCACCGAACAAGGAAAAATCCTCAAACAAATGAATGCGACATAACTACTCTCTTGTAGCTCATCCACAAAACACATTTTTAGCTTCCTCATGGAAATTTTAGACAATTAACAAGAGTATGCAGATTAAAGTTTGCAGAAAACCAATCATCAAGTGATGAGTCTCAAATGAATAAACCAAGCGAACCTATTATGTTCGATTTCATACACACAAGACTATTTTTTAAGCAGCATTATGAAAATTTTGGACAGAATGTATAGGTAACATAATATATGTTTTAGAAATATTTTTTTTAATATTAAATGGGCATGTAAACAAGAAATACGATTCAAGCAAATGAAATATGATGTAAATATGGAGTATGAAGGTAAAATTGTGTAGATAGCCAATCATCGGATGAGGATAAATCCTAAGATGAATGAACAAGACATATCTATTATTTTCTATTGTATTCACACATATTGTTTTTTTAGCATTATCATGAAAAGTTTGGAAAATTAGTAGGAGTATGCATGTCATGGAATATCTATTTTTTTACATACATTTTGTTCAATGTTATATGGGCATGTAAACAAGAAATATGATGTAAAAATGATATGGAAACATTTAAGTTGCCAAAAAAATACCTTCTAAAGGGTTTGAGTTACTAGGTGTTGTAGGAAGCACCTCTTCACTCCGAGTAGGAAACACCTTTTTAGGTCATGCAAGAACTCACATTTATCATGGTCTATCTATAAGAAACAAAAATAAAAACATGAAACAAAGCACTAACAACATTGTGTTGTATTATGTTGTCATTGATGTCAAAGGGTTGATGTCAAGTATTGTCATAGTGATGAGCTTGTAACATTGATGTATTGATTGTTGAATCATGTTGTCCTTGATGTAATTGATGTCAAAGGGCTGATGTCAAGTGGTGTCATAATGATGTGTTGATAGTAAAGGGAGTTCTATCATTGATGTCATTTCATGGTTGATAGGAAGTATCAAATGGATGAACTCCAAAGTGGTCCTCTTATGGTGAAATCCCTCACGGGAAGACGCTTTGTGAAGTCCAAATGGTTATCCCCAACAATTTGGTTAGGGAACCCAAAATTGATTGAGGAATAATGTAATGAAGATTAGTGAATTTTCAAATGAGACTATTCTAGATGGAGAGTACTCATCGTGATGCTTATGGTGATATGTGGTACGCCGCATGGATCCTCGCAGTTAGGGATATGTGGCCTTGTGAAGTTGGAGAACCCTCATGAGTTATCTAGCCCCTAGAAGGTCAAAGAAGTCAAATTATTCTAAAATCTCCTAGAAGAAGTCGACTAGTCAAAGTGGGCGAAACAAGGAGTTAATCATGGGTTAAGTTGTTGCAATACTAAAATAATTAAAATAAATTAGTCACAACTACAAGTGGAGATTTTAATATTTGTGGATAAAGTGGTTGTAAGTGGAAAAAGTGGTTAGAAGTGGGTTATCCCTAAAAGAAAGAAGTTGGATCAAATATAACCCCTAGAGAAAGCTACTTGGAGAGTATAAATAAGAGAGCAATGGTCTCTTATGGAGAGGATATTTGAGCACATTGAATATCTTTTTTTTGGTCAAAGATTCATTGCAGGTACTCATGGATGCATCAAAAGTTTCGCAAGTTTTAGGTAGCAAGGAGGTTTGACGACAAAAGTTTCAAAGCTTTAGAAAAAACTAGTTTCTAAAGTGTACGCAAACTGCAATGGATTAGGTCATGTATGTACGTGGGCTGCAGTGAAGGAAGGCATGTGTATACGCAGGCTGACAGTAGAGGAGGTCACGTACAGGTGAAAAATTCATGAGACTTGAGATGATGATCAATTCCAGGTCCCTGAAGTCTAGATCAAGTTCCAGATCAGAATTCTACAGGTTTAGATCATCTACAAAAGTTCTGGTATAGTTTCATAGTTGTTTTTCATGATCACTTATGCTTATGGTATGGTGAATTATTGAAGCATTCTTGGTATGGATGTTGTGATATCTAGATACAGTATATGTTGGTTGTTTGATTGAGTGAGAAACACTCTCATGTTTGGTACAGTTCTGATATGGTTCTTATAGTTCACACCCTTGAGCTACTTGTACTTGGTTGAGAAATATGTATGATGATGTATGCATGACACAGGTTGGTTGTAGTGACAGGTTGATGCAGTGACATGTTACTGGTGGATGTGACAAAGGAAGGAAATTTTTCAGAGTTGTAGAAGAATGGATGCCCTAGTTTTATGAAGTTGTACGTGTGTTGCAGTATAGAAAGATTGCGTACATACACATGCTCCAGTATAGACAGGTCATGTACCTATTGACATACTATTTTCTATTTACAAGTTGGGTCTTGTACTTGAGGGTTGGATTCCTCTTCTTAGTTGGTTCTAATATCTACAAGTTGGGCCTTGTATTGAGAGTTGGTGCACTCTTGGAGTTGGTGCTGATAAACCCCAGAGATTGTAATCTCCTGTAACACATAATACGAAAATTTTACACATGTATCTAGTGTTCTTCGTGTCTATTATGGTGATGGTTTATATATCTCTAATATTGATGAATGTTGTTGATACATGCAAGTAGCTAAGTATGAATGAATAATATGTTGCTAACTAAAGGTTTGAAAGAAGTGTAAAAAGATCCCTACACCGATTCACCCCCCCCTCTCAGTGTGATCGATGTGTCCAACAATTAGTATCAGAGAAAGCCTTCATCATAAGACTTACAAGATTGAAGGAGATACATGGACACACAAATGGATGAACATGCATATGAAGTTCTCTTATTTGATGAGACAAATTACTCAGCATGGAGAATAGAAATGAAAGGTTATTTGAGGGAAAAAGGAGTAGGTGTTTGGAACACAATTGTTGGTGTATCAGTGCCCTCAAATAATCAGTAAAAAATTGTTTCCCAAAAAGAAGAAAAAAAGAACAATGCAGTGGCACTCAAGACCATCTTCAATGGATTCTCAGGTTCTGTCAAAGAAATCATACGAAAAAATTCCTCCGCCAAGGACCTATGGCTAAATCTAGAGAAGGTATATTGAGACAAAAGAAAAGACACTAAATACAATGCCATCAAGGACAATGAAGGTAAAGACTCTCCAAAATATTCTGATTGCAGTAATTCTAAGTGTGATGATGTTGAATGTTCTCCTACAAATGAAGAAGAATATCTAGAAGTAGTTTGTGTAGAATCAACTGCCAGTTAACTTATAGATGAAGAGGAATATTTGTTGAAGCTTAAAGGTAAAATTATAAATTATTTAGAAAAAGTTAGCATGGAAGTAGGATATGGTTCAATTGCTTTTTAGTATCTTGAAAAATACACTAAGGAAGTCCTAGAAAGGTACCCAAGACATACCATGACACTAAAACAAATGCTCAAGAAATAACAAGAAAGTAATAAGACTCAATTAGAAGAAAAAGAAGAAGATATCAAGAGAATAAATATTGATATAATTAATCAAGAAGAATAAAAGAAGAAGGTAGTTGTAGAAACAAGTGAAATCATTGTCAATCTGAAGACCCAACTTGAAGAAGAAAAAATGATAGAGGAACTATTGAAGAATCATGACATAAGTTGGAAGCAGAAGTAGTTGATAGCAGAAGAAAAGTTGAGAAGTCAAACACTCATATCAAATTCATGAACAACTCAACAATCTTGGATGAAATCTTGGATAGTCAAATATCACCAAATGATAAATATGGTATTGGATACAAGAAGGAAGTTGCACATGTTGGATCATGTTGTCATTGATGCCAATGGTTTGATTGATTGATGTCATTGATTGATGTCAAGTGATTGATTGATGTCAAAGGATTGATTGATTGATGATTGATGTAATATAATATGTATTGTCCTTGATGAGAATGCA
>SNQJ01S0014828.1:8298-21972 GCA_010110895.2 Picea sitchensis
AATTTTCATCCTTACCTCTTGTTGAATGAAAAACAACCATGACATCGATTGCCAACAAACTTCGGGAGATTATAGTAGCCCACATTAAACAACAAACCATCTTCGACATCACACTAGACGCAACAGACAAAGCCCAGATATATTACAATCAACTGGAAGTGACACACTCAATGGCAACTCCAATGCTAACAAAGATGGAGCAGATCAACCTCCACTCCCTAGCAGTTACAATGACCGATGCTAAGGAGGTAAGCCAATTGACGCACCAACTTCAAGAAACTTTTGACAAGGTCGACAGTCACTTTTAGGCATTCAACCAGGAACTAATGACAACAATGCCTTCAACCTCCTCTGTCAAGCCGTAAAATATGTCATTGGCTTGAGGACGAGCCAACTAATAATGTTGGGGGGTTGTTGGCATCCAAGATTTTGCAGAAGATGCACGTGCACCGAAAAACAAACAGTAAGTGTGCACCCTTGAAGATACACTACACAGTGCCAAGGTTTAGCATTTGCACTAGTGAAAGGAACACTGTGCACGTAAACCCATTTTTGCACTGTGCGCGAGAAATCAGGAAGAGACCGCATGCAAACCAAATCCAAGCATATAGTCGTGAATCTGTGTAACTGATTTTGTAACAACATGGATGATCATGGGCAAGGTTATGGATGAGCTGGAAAACTAGTTAGGATTGCCGTGCTCCGTGAAAGATATGGGGGATGCATGTAGACATGTAAGAGATAGTAGAGTAGTGTAGCAAAGTAATCGAGTGGAGAGTTCATGATTGTAAGGGAAAAGTAAGCTAGAACAAAGTGAGAGTTCCAAGTCCAGTTTTAGTCACAGTTTTGTACGAGTCTGTAATCGAGCTAGAAAATGGGTATGAATGAAAAGTAGAGAGACTAGAGCGCATGACGCACTTTTGTTATGAATTTCTATTTGAATGAGGTTGAAGTTAATGAATAAAATATGAAGGCCTTTTTCTCTGCATTTTATGTGTTATGGTTTGAATGTAGGTTTGTTTACTTTCTTATGCATAATAATCTGTTACTCGGCTATGAAGGAATAAATGGTGTATTTTTTAGAGGTTTTTTGTATGTGTTGTCCCTTCACATTCCGCACAAGACTAATGGTCTTTGTGATTTTCATGGTGTCTCAGTTGAGACTTTCGATCCGAATTAAATATGTCGACGCCTTGGGGTTTTATTGGTAAAGCTTAATGAGACCTTCGATCCGAATTAAATATGTTGACGCCTTGGAATTTTATTGGTAAAGCTTAATGGACCCTGGGTATTTAATCCCCCCAACAAGTAGAAAACAACCAACAATATGTTGGGAAACATGAGAAGAAATAATAAAAGAATCATTGTTACAAACATCCCTCCACCTCCCCTCACCTCATAAAAGTAATTAGAAATAATTTCCAATTGACAAATAGTTGCCCTAAAGAAGTCGCTAATAATGGCCCTTTTATTCAATTACAATTAGAAGAATCTTCACTGTGATTACAAGATTTACCACTAGTTAGAAAGAGGCTCCTTATAATTTGCCTCTCATCTTTTATCAATGATATGTTAGTCCCATCATTTGCTCTTACCTTTAAACGATTTTTTATCAATGATATGTTAGTCCCATCATTTGCTCTTACCTTTAAACGATTTTTCACCCATGTATCCTTTCATGTGGATTTTCTCTTTAACAAAAATGATAGAGAGTGTATTTTTTTTTTTGTGTTTAGTCGTATTGCCATATTGCTAGTGCATTATTCCAAATCTTCAAAACTTGTCACTCTATCCTTCCGAATTTTCAAAAATTGCCTCTAGGACTTTTAGTAAAATCCATTCTAGAAGCTCTAAGAGTTGGATCATTATCCTCTTCAACTTTCTTAAGTTTCTCATGCTTTGTTGAAAAACTATCTCTCTACATCCATCTTTTTCGACATCTATATTTCTCACATTCTCTACCACTTGAACTACAATCAACTAGAGAGTTTGCCCCTCTAAAGTATCACTACTCAACCAAGAAGAAATCATGTTTGCATCCTCTGTTTGAAAGTCCAATGCATTGCTCATTCTTTTACAACCATTTTCTTCAATTTTTGAACATCTCATTGCTCAACAATTGCATAGTCAAATGTCTAATTAGGCTAGATACAATGCCAAAGAGATAATTTTGCTATCAAAGTTGCCTTTTAGCAAAGTAATTTTAATAAACAAACACCAACAACATTGATATCAAATACTTGAAAATACCAAGTTTTGGTTATAAAAACAATAAAATGATAATCTACTTTTAAAATTATAAAAGAGCATGCTATGTGCTATGTGTTTCTTATAACTACTATGCCATAACAACCAAATGACAAATTAAAAGCAAAGAGGTTTAACAATCAATTTGGCACATAAAATTTTACTTTTTAACAAAGAATCCTATAAATCAAATACCATTCCAAACTCTATTAAAAAAATTCCAAAATCTATTAAAAAAATTTAGAAAGAGCTTTTAAAAACATAGACAAGGCATCATATAAATAAATATCATATACACAATAATTTAATATTATAAAACACCATATGGATTGTCTCTTCTATCTTCTCATAGTCATGTATGTTCATTTTCTATTTCACTTATGACCCTCTGATTTCATTGCCATTAGAGTAATTTTAGCATGGACTATGAAATAACTATATTACATACTTGTAATCCCAACATCTAATTGCTTATATACAACTTTTTGTTATACAGTTTTCCAGTAGATTCATAAAAGCTTCCAACACACGAAGATCAGGCCAGTGTACTTATGTATCTTTGAATTTACTTCCAAAAAATACTATATTATGTCAATTATTTGACACGACTCCTTACTGTGTTTGTTTATAGACATTGTTTATGGCTTGAGCTTATCACTATATAAAAAAAACTCGCTCAATTTAGGTATAGCATGCCTTTCTTTGTGCATATATTATACTCTACCTAAAATAGGAATAGTTTGCAACATATTAGTTTGAAAGCATAAACATATTCATTGCCTGGTTCAACTAGCATCACCAATAATCTCCACAAGAACACAATCCATTCTTAAAATAGTGGAATCGGTTTGCATCTCTCACAGTAATTTCTCGCTTAACAATCTTGGAGATGAATTTAGTGGCATCGTGGCAGTCACTACACACCCGAAGGTTCTTCATGATACGGATGGGGTTTCGTGGGCTTGTATTGATGATCCCAAAACTAATGGCTAGCTTTTCACTATGACTGCATAGAATATTTTCCTTTGCCTCCTCCTCCACATCATGCAACACAAGATTTGTGTTAGGCACATAACCTGCCTTCTTCATTTGCTCATACAAGGTTTCCAACATTGCATAAATTTTTTCAGATTGAGGATGGGTTCTGTCTCCCACCAGGAATGTATGAACCTCTCTATCTACCTCCACAAAACTGCATCCTGGTTTCTTCTGTACTCCCCTCTCTTTCCTCATTGTCCTCAACTTTACTACATCTTCCCATCGGCTTGCCTCAGCATAGATGTTTGACAACAGTACATAATTTCCAGCGTTGTTTGGTTCTAATTCAAAAAGGTGTTTTGCTGCTTGTTCTCCAAGCTCAATATTGCCGTGAATTCTGCAGGCCCCAAGCAAGGCTCCCCACACATCTGCGCTGGGCTCTAATGGCATCTTATTGATGATGTCATGCGCTTCATCTAGATGCCCTGCACGCCCAAGAAGGTCAACCAAGCATGCATAATGCTCCACCTCAGGTGCAAGGCCATAATCTGACTTCATGCACTTAAAGTAATGCCAACCCTGGTCGACTAACCCTGCATGAGAGCAGGCAGTCAAAATGGCAGTGAAGGTAATATAATCTGGCTTTGTGCCTATCTGTTGCATTTGGGAAAAAAGAGCAAGAGCATCCTCACCATGTCCATGAATTCCATATGCCAATATCATTGCATTCCACGATGCAACATTTCGTTCTGGCATTCTTTCAAACAGTTTGTGGGCAATGTTAACATTCCCACATTTGGCATACATGTTTACAAGTCCATTCACTAGAACAACATCAGATTCAAATCCACTTCTGATTGCATAACCATGGATCTGCTTACCTTGTTCCAGGGCCAATAAATGGGTACATGCAGGTAAAACACTAACTATGGCGATGGAGTCAGGTTTTATTCCCTGGACTTGCATTTCATTGAATAATGCCAAGGCTTCATGGGGGTGGCCATTCTGGAAATAAGCAGTAAATATTGCAGTCCATGACACAAGATCTCGTTTAGGCATTCTTTCAAACAGTTTGTGGGCAATGTTAACAGTCCCACATTTAGCATACATGGTCACAAGTCCATTGATCACAACATCAGAGTCAAATCCACTTCTTATTGCATAACCATGTATCTGCTTACCTAGTTCCAGAGCCAGTAAATGAATACATGCAGGAAAAACACTGACTATGGCAATTGAATCAGGTTTTATTCCCTGGGTTTGCATTTCATTGAAGAAAGTCAATGCTTCATAGGGGTGGCCATTTTGGGAATATGCAGCAATTATTGCAGTCCATGACACGAGATCTCGTTCAGGCATTCTTACGAACAGATTGTGGGCAATGCTAACATTCCCACATTTGGCATACAAGTTTACAAGCCCATTGAACAGAGCAACATCGGAGTCAAATCCATTTCTTGTTGCATAACAGTGGATCTGCTTACCTTCCTCCAGAGCTAATAAATGAGCGCACGCAGGCAGAACACTAACTATGGTGACTGAGTTGGGTTTTACACCTTGGACTTGCATTTCTTTGAATAATGCCAAAGCTTCAAGCGGGTTACCATTCTGGGAATAACCAGCAATTATTGCAGTCCATGACACGACATTTTGTTCCGGCATTCTTTCAAATACTTGGCGTGCATTCTCTAAACTCCCGCACTTGGCATACATTGACGCCAGCGCAGTGCCCACAAAAACATCCGACTCAAACCCCCTTGCGATGATATCTTCGTGAATCTTCATGCCCGCTTGGAGATCTGATAGGTTGCCGCATGCTTTGATTACAGAAATAAATACCAACCTGTCAGGATCTATGCCTACGGTTTGCATTTGATAATACATCCTCAGTGCTTTTCCCCAGAGGCCGTTTTTTACATGATATTTTATCGTCTCCTTCCACATGGAAGCATTGCTCGATTTCTGTTTGTGTATATCTGTTTGTGTGAATTGGTTTTGGTTGACACATGCCGAAACGTCTCTGGTTTTATTTACTTTATTCCTAGGCTGCTGTTTAACTGCTGCAACGACAATGGACGTGGGAAGAGGAAGAGGGCAATAAAAATAAAAACAAAGATGACAAGAAAGCATCTGTGTGTTATGGAAGGAAGTTTGATTAGGAGATGGAGCAGGAGATATGCATGAATAAGATTGTAGGAAAAGTAACGACATATCCATCACAAGGCGAGGGAGAAGAGGCCTACCCTAACACCGCCATTGTTCACACTAATTTCTCTGCATCAACAACATATTCATCTCCTCTTTGTTGCATAGCAGGCAGTGTGAGCCGAAGCTGGACGAGGGAAATACAAATTGGCCGTAGTAGCTCACTGCATTATCCCTCAACCTTCCCGTAATCGGAAATGTGTGAAGTACATGGTATGACGGTTCATAGTGATGGGTTATCCATATCTATAGATGATCCCGTGAAGAACAGTATGAGACAAGTTAAAATTACATAGAAGTAATTAGCATACTCTAAGTTGGGGGCAGGAGTTTTAGAAGTGAGCTTCAGTGCTCATGTTATTTAAATATTTGAGGATTTTTTAGTATTAAAATTACTTAGAAGTAATTAGCATACTCTCAAGTTTGAGAAAGGAATTTTTAAGTGAGTTTTATGGTTATGTTATTTAGATATTGGAGGACTTTATGTATTTAGATAGAATATGAATATTTATTAAAGGGTTAGATGTGGTTACTTATGTGGGTTGGATCTTGTTGTGACTTCATTCTTATGTGCATTGGATCCCCTTGTGATTTCAGTTGATTGGGTAGCTAATCCAATCGTTACACCTTTGTTTCAAGAACTCACATCTTCACGTTCAAACATCATTTTCTGTCTGCAAACTCGTCACATTCGCAATTCCTCGTTTCCTCCAACTTGTTAAGTCACCCACTACATTCTCAACAGATTTTACCAAGGTACCTCCTCAAGGTACTCCATTGACCTCTGATCTAGGTTATTTTGAGAATGAAATGAGGGCGGATATATACAATGAAATATACAAAGATATTGCAATAAACACAAAGATACAATGATGCAAATTTTTTATTAATTAGAGAACTGTACAGAAATTGTAAAATTACAGAGTGAATGACTCGCTAGAATGGTGGCAGTTTATCTCTGAAAATAGATGTGATGGCTATGCTCATTGACAAGAAGAAGATGTTTACAATGAAGCTTTGAATGCCTTTTTAACATAAAGAAAATCCAAAACCCCAACCCCGAAAGATGAAGCACCAAAAGATTTGCGGGCCTCAATTGGGGTAGTTGATACCTCAACTTTTAGGCACTTGATACCTCGTTGAAAAGTTCTAGTTGAGGAGTACACATTCCATGCAGCCAAATCCATGTCTTCGACTATCGTCTAGGAGTTGTTGTGCCCAAAAAACGTCGTTTAGGGTCTCAAAACAACCCCAGAAGTTTAGGACCCAAAAAACCATAGAAAAACTACCAATGTCGAAACCCATGTTTTGAGCCAGTGGGATAGGTGGGTGGCCACCGATTCCAACCCAAATTATTCTTCCCCCTTAAGAAGAAATGGTCCCCATTGCATCAAGTGCTCGTGGAAGATGGGAAGCTTTTGTTGAATCTGAACTTTGGTGAAGTGTTTGCCTTGTTGAAGAAGTTGTCACACTTAGCTTGTTGAAGGATGTTATGAACCCGAGATGTTGGAGGGGTTGGACCCGTTCAACCAATCTAGCTGCATGATCTTCCTGAGAATGGGAGGACGTTGTTGGTGAAGATGCAACATGAAGAATATGAAGGGCTCTCTTATAATTTTTCTTGACTGGATAGTGTGGAGGCACCCTTATAGGTGAAGCCGGAATGTCTTTGTACTCTTCTACAATCTTGTCGATCTGCTTATGTTGGACATAAAGGTCTCGAGCCGAGGATGCAGTGGTTGCAATGTCCTTTTGTTCACCTTCTGATCGAATTGTGAAGAGGCTAAACTTTGCGGTGTGAGAGATGACTTGGTGGCCCTGTTTTGTCGGGACAATAGTCATAACTACCTTTGGTATCTTGTAAAGCTGACCCCCCAGAGTAATAATGATGCTACATGGTTGAGACTCATAAAAAACATGACGCTTCGACATATATGGCTTACCTAAAAGAACATCATAGACTTCCAGTGGGGCAACATCACACAATACCTCATCCTTGAAGGGATTGATGCCATAGGATAAGCAACATTGTTGGCTGACACGAAGATCTCGACCATGGAGAAGCCACCCAATGTTGTTTGGCTACAAATGTGGTGTTGTTGACCAATCCAAATGCTTGACGACCTCTACTGAGATGAGGTTCTTCTGGCTTCCACTATCAACAATAAAATGTTGTAGGGTCCCTTTCACCCACATCTGCGAATGGAAGAGGCGCTCACCATCCTCAGGATCCTTTGTTTCTTTTGGTTGGATTATTATGGTCATGACAATAGCAATGGTTTCTACATCAATTATTTGTCTCTTTTTATTATTGTCTGAATCAGAGTCTGATTCAGGGCTCAACTCCGTTTCTTTGAGTTTGGCCACCAATGACTGTTTTGAGCGACATTCATCAGTGTTGTGCCAAGGGATTTTGTGGAAGTCACACCACTTCCTAGTATCCTTCTTTTCTTGTGGCATAGACTGGTTGTCTTGAGGTTGACTGTTCCGTGAGTTAGGAATGCCTTTACCATACTTTGGTTGTTGTGGATTTGTAGACCCAAATTCCCACTTGTTTTGTTGCTTAAATTTATGCTCGATTTTGACAACATATTGATAAGCAGCTCCCAGTGATGAGATATCTAGAAACTCTATTTTGGTTTGGATGTACCTGTGTAGAGCCATGCGACATTATAGAACTAGATGTTGCTTGGAGTCTTTGATACCCAACTTGGTGTGCAAGGTATGGAAAGTATTTGTGAACTTTGGCACTGTTTGGCCCCTCTCTTGATGCAACATGGTCCATCTCATGTATTGGTCATCATAGTTTCCCACAGAGTAATATTGCTCCTTGAGCACATCCATAAAAAAATCCTAACTGGGATTGGCCCCAAATATTTCAAACTCCTCTGTGGAATTTTTCTCCTAGTAAGTTTCCCACCAATGTTTGACATGAGGGAGAGCCTAAAGGAATGCAAATGTGATCTTTTCTCTGTCATAAAAATTGCGAACAGAGAAATAACCTTCTAACAAATTCAACCACTTTTCCAAACAATTCAAATCAATATGACCTTCAAAGACGGAAATATCAAAAATAACTTGTACCCTGAATGGGGCAGTGTCTCCAAAGCGACTGCTTGATGAAGAATCGTTTGCTATTGTTGGCAGTCGTTGAAGGATTTGGGAAAAATTCTCCAACATCTAATTCCTCTCTTGTACGAGGGCTCCACGAGAAACAACTTGATGGGATCTTCTACTCCTGTGTCTCTCTTTTCTTCCACCATGGAAGGTCGCTTGGGTTGTTGAGAGCAGTTGTCCTTAAGAGAAACTAGCTCAAGGTCCAACTCTCTATATCCTGACCTCATCGGGGATATGCACTATGAAATGACAAGGAGCATCCTGCTCTGACACCACTAATCTAGATTATTTTTAGAATGAAATGAACCTGGAGATATAACAATGAAATATACAGAGATATTCCAATAAACACAAATATATAGTAATGCACAATTTTTATTAATGAGAGAACTGTAAAATTACAGAGTGAATGACTCGCTAGAATGATGGAAAATTATCTCTGAGAAGAGATGTGATGGCTATGCTCATTTGCAAGAAAAATATTTTTACAATGAGGCTCCAAATTCCTTTTTAACATAAATAAAATACAAAAACCCTAACCCTAGAAGATGAAACACCAAAAGGTTTGCAGGCCCCGATTGGGGTAGTTGATACCTCAACTTCTCAAGGGCGTAAATTTTGAATACAATCTCTATTTGGGGTGATTGATACATCATCAGAAAGGTATAGTTGAGGAGTACACATTCGATTCAGCCTAAAATATGCCTTCGCCAATCATGTGGGCACTGACGTGCCCAAATAATGTCAATTAGGGCCTCAAAATGTGATCCAGATTATTTTTGGCATGAAATGAGAGCAGAGATATAATAAATAAATGTACAGAGATATCTCAGATATCCAATAATATAACATAAATGTATCAAAGATGAAACTATAAACATAGAGATACAGTGATACACAATTTTCTATTAATGAGTGAAAATGTACAAAGACTGTAAAAATACAGAGTGAAAGACTCGCTAGAACGCTGGCAACTTATCTATGAGAAGAGATGTGACGACTACTCGCATCCATGAGAAGATGATATTACAATGAGGCTTCAAAGGCCTTTTTATCATAAATAAAATCCAAAACCCTAACTTCGAAAGACGAAAATCCAACAGTTTTGTGGACCCCATTTTGGGTAGTTTGGTGTATCAACTTCCTAGGGGCATAACTTTGGCATACGATCTCTGTTTGGGGTGCACGATAGCTTGTTGGAAATTTATCATCGAGGAGATTCATTTTGGGGGCTCAATTAGAGCCTTTGGATATCATTGAGAAGATATATCCCTAAAAACCTTCATTTAGGCCCTCAAAATGGCCCCGAAAGTTAAAAATTGCTAAAAATAGTAAATTGTCAAAATTGCCAAAAACTTGTTTTGAGCGAGTTGGAAAAGGTGGGTGGCCACTGATATCCACCTGGATCAACATGGCCCCGGAAGTTCAAGACCCAAAAAAACATAGAAAAATTGCCAATGTGGAAACCCATGTTTTGAGTCAGTGGGATAGGTGGGTGGCCACCAATTCCCACATGGATTAGCCTTATTGCCTCCCACCAAGACACTGAGCCAATGCGTTGCAATCTAGTTTGAAAGTGAAGGGGGATGGCTAGTTGGGCCATCTCTCGCATCTCCTATATGTTCTAATGCGATCGACAAAGAGTCACTATACTTTTCATTATGCACATAAGAAGTGGTACACTTGAACCGATTTTACCTTTGCACTTCTCCATGAGTTGTTCTAGCTCAAGGTCATATGGCCATTCATCATGTCCAAGTTTTCTAGAGGATGAATCAATCTCTTCCTTGGTTCTCCTTCACTAAGGTTGTTGTGTCTCCCTCACGTCCTTTTGGTCCACGGATGGTTTCTACTCATGTTCAACGAACTGCTCTAACATCCTCATCTCTGTGAATTCCTCTGATATTTGTTGCCACTCATCAACCCTCAAACAAAAATCAACCAAGTTGTTAGGGACCTAACCTCCCTAACCGCTCACATATGTATAATAATATATTTTCGATGTAATAAAGGTTGACATTAGTCTATAATGACTATTTAATAAATGGGAACAAGTCAATGTAAAAATACCTAATAGAAGCTTCTGCTTCTAGAAAGATCTTCCGCTAGAAGGATCTTTAGAAGATAGAATTAGTATAAATAAGAGTAGGAGGCATGATAAGTTTTGTCTTGAGAATTATTGTAAAAGAACTCTTCTCTCTTGGAGGTTTCACCGTCGAAGAGGCAAGTGAACATTGTTTTCTTAAATAAAGGTATCATTTTTAGTGTTTCTCTTCTCAATATTCCATTGTTTCATTGATATCTATTGAATATTCCTATTTTTGCATATTATATTACATCTGGTACCTTACAAGCGATATCATATCACTTTCCATGGCAGGAATTGTGGGTCTTTTTTTTCCATGGTAGAGACATGTTCCAACGTCTTAAAACTGCAGATATCTGTCATTCGATGCATAAATTCATGGTCAAGGAAGCATACACGCATGAACTACAAGTGGTTCTTAAGCACACATTGTTGGCCACCCTTGTAACCCATGTTGGTACCCCTTCGTGTGGTAGAACATTAGATAGAACCTGTATATAGATTGGCCTATATCTCTAGAATCCATCCATAGATAAATCGATCGGTCGCTTGACTGCTATAGTGCCACCGAGAACAACACTTGGGAATATACTCTTTATTACTTGGGTAAACGGGTAGTACAACTAAGGCTACAATCTAGCCTCCTTAGTTGGTGTCCTGAGATATTGGGATGAGTACTATTGTTTGACCTCGCACATATATCAGAGAGCTATAACACAGGGAAAACCCTTATCTATAGAAACCCTTAACACCTTAACCCTTGGGATGAAAACAAAACAGAAAAGGAACATAAAAGATATATTGTTTGGCAACCATGCCTCCTGCATTTGGGTTGTGAAATTACTACACATTTCTTCATGTTAAGAATTTGGGTATTTCATCATTATAGTATTATTTAGATTGGGGTATAACTCCAGAGGAGAAAAAAAGTATAGCAGTCTCACTGACACCCTTATTTGGGACCTATCCCATTGGATTCCTCTCTTTTCCTTGATTACTCTGGCACCTATCAGTTTTAAGACAATTATTTTTTCATGGACCCAAACCCCTTTCCCAACACCCTTATTTGGGGCCTATCCCATTGGATTTCCCTTTTCACCTTGATCGGCGTGATACCTATCACATGTCACCATTTTTCTCTATGGTCCCACCCACCCTTCCTGACACCTTTATTTTCCACATATCACTTTGGACTCCTGTCTTTTCCCCATTTGTAGTGATACTCCTCACCTGTAATCTTTTTAGTGTGGACCCGTCTGCCTATTTTTTCATTTTTCCAAATGGCCACCACCTACACTCAAGAACGCAATACCTTGATTGTCAACAATCTCCGGAATAAGGAGGACATCAAGACTATCAATTCAAACATTGGTAGGCTCAATTCCTCTGTTCAAACCCTCCAGAAACAATGTAAATACATCAAAGATACACTCGTCCAATTAATGAGAAACTCCTTGAACCCTAACTCTTCTGAACAACCTTCCTATCAGGAAGATAATGAATCTTCCCATTACCAAGGTCCTCATTCCACCCACCTCCCTCAAGACCTCTACCTTCCCAAAAATGAGGTCAACAAATTTGATGGCTTGGATCCCACAGGTTGAGTCACTCAAATGGAACATTATTTCTCTTTGCATGGAATTGCTAATGATTTATCCAAGCTTCGTTATGGTATCCTACATTTGGATCCAGAACGTTTTCAATGGTGGAAATGATGTTCAAATGCATGCCAAGGGTGTGTGGCTTGGACACAGTTTGTTGCGTAGATTTATGACTGCTTTGACTCTAACACCCATCATTTAGGTCGATTGACCAAGTTGAAGCAATTTGGGATAGTGGAAGACTTTATTGCAGCCTTTGAGTACTTGGATTTTATAATGGAGGGCATGTCAGATGCCTTCTTCTAGGAATTCCTTATCAATGGTATGAAAGATGAAATTTGTGTCCATGTTCTCATGGCCCACCCCTAAACTTAGTTAGAAGCTACTCAACAAGCCAAGGAATTCCAACAGATTGTCTCCTCTCAGACTAGAAAACCATCTTTTCTTCCTCACCCTAAACCCACCAATCCTACCCCTCCCGTGAACCCCCTCAAGATCCAGAAATTAAGCCACTTGAGGAAATGGATGAACACTAACTCAAGGGTCTTTGTTATACTTGTGATGACAAGTATTTTCTAGAGCATAATTCTAAGGAAAAAAAGATGTTTATGGCCATGACTGAGGATATTTCTAAAGAGGAGGCAATTGTTCCCCTTGTGGATGAGATACCAACCCCGGTTGATTTGAATCCACCCTATGATCCACCAAAAGTTGAACATGTGATTTCACTAAATTCCCTCACTGGACTCTCTTCTCCCAAAACCCTCAAGCTAATTGGTTACATTAAGAATTAGAAAGTCATCATTCTTGTTGATAGTGGTAGCACCCATAATTTTGTTTATCGCCACATTTCCCAAGAAGTCAATTGTTATACTCGTCCCATTAATAATTTTCAAATCATGATTTCTAATTGAGGGCCCATGAAACGTGGAGGACGTTGTGAAAATGTGTGGCTCCAAATTGGTCAGTATAACCTGAAATCCCATATGTTTGCTATAGACATGGGCGGTTGTGACATTGTTCTAGGTGTTGAATGGTTACGCACTCTGGGCCCCATTCTCATGGACTTTAAGGAATTAACCATGTAATTTCAACATGAGGGACAACAATATCAGTTCCAAGGAATCACAACAGGTTCCCATGAGATCATCAGTTTCCATCGAATGGAAAAGCTTCTCAAAAAAGGTCATTTGGGTATTATTTCCCAACTCCATTCCATTCAATCAGTTGAGACACCCTTAGTGCATCCTGACCTCCAATTGTTGGAATAATGAGATGGCGGGGGTGAATTAGTATGATACATTCACTTGTACCTTGAATGGTGCAGCGTCTCCAAAGTGACTGAATGACAAAGACATGTCTGCTATTGTTGGTAGTCATTGAAGGATTTGAGAAAAATTATCCAACATATCGTTCCTCTATTGCACGAGGGCTTCCACG
>SNQJ01S0014828.1:22052-40807 GCA_010110895.2 Picea sitchensis
GAGAGCGGTTGTCCTCAAGCGAAACTAGCTTGAGGCCCAACTCTCTGTATCCTGACCTCATCGGGGATATGTACTAAGAAACGACAAGGAGTAGCTTGCTATGACACCACTAATATGGATTATTTTTAGAACAAAATGAAGGCGGAGATATAACAATGAAATATATAGAGATATTGCAATAAACATAGAGATACAACAATGGACATTTTTTATTAATGAGAGAACTGTACAGAAACTGTAAAATTTCAAAGTGAATGACTCACTAGAATGGTGGAAGCTTATCTTTGAGAAGAGATGTGATGGATATGCTCATTCACAAGAAGAATATGTTTACAATGAGGCTCCAAATGCCTTTTTAATATAAAGAAAATCCAAAACCCTAACCCCAGAAGATGAAACACCAAAAGGTTTGTGGGCCCTAATTGGGGTAGTTGATATGTCAACTTCTTGAGGGCATAACTTTTGCATAAGATATCCATTTGGGGTGCTCGATACCTTGTCAAAAAATTATAGCGGAGGAGTACACATTTCGTTTGACCTAAATTATGCCTTCAACAATTGTCTAGGCACTGTTGTGCCCAAAAAATGTCATTTAGGGCCTCAAAACATCCTCTGAAGTTCAGGACCCGAAAAACCATAGAAAAATTGTCAATGTGGAAACCCATGTTTTGAGCTAGTGGGATAGGTGGGTGGCCACCAATTCCCACCTGTATCAGCTTTAGTTCCTCCCACCGAGACACTGAGCCAACATGTTGTAGTCTAGTTTGAAGGTGAAGGGGGATGGCCAGTTGGGCCATCTCTCGCATCTCCAATATTTCCTAATGCGATCAATGGAGAGTCATTGTACTTTTGCATTATGTACATAAGAAGTTGTACACTTGAACCAATTTTACCTTCACACTCCTCCATGAGTTTTTCTAGCTTAGGGTCATATGGCCATTCATCATGTCCAAGTTTTCTAGAGGAGGAATCAACCTCTTCCTTGGTTCTCCTCCACCAAGGTTGTTGTGTCTCTGTCATGTCCTCTTTTTCCACGGATCATTTCTACTCATGTTCAATGAACTGATCCAACATCCTCATCTCTGTGAATTCTTCAGATCTTCGTTGCCACTCATCAACCCTTAAACAAAAATCATCCAAGTTGTTAGGGACCTAACCTCCCTAATCCCTCACATAGGTAGAATCATATATTTTTGTTGTAATAAAGGATGACATTAGTTTATAAGGACTATTTAATAAATAGGAACAAGTCAATGTAAGAAGACCTAATAGAAGCTTCCACTTCTAGAAAGATATTTCGCTAGAAGATTCTTTACAAGATAGAATTAGTATAAATAAGAGTAGGAGGCATGGGAAGTTTTTTCTTGAGAATTATTGTAATAGAGCTCTGCTCTAATCGAGGTTGCACCCTCGAAGAGGGAAGTGAACATTGTTTTCTTAAATAAAGGTATCATTTTTAGTGTTGCTCTTCTCGATATTCCGTTGTTCCATCGATATATGTTGAATATTCTTATTTTTGCATATTATATTACATCTGATACCTTACAAGCGGTATCAGAGCACTTTCCTTGACAAGAATTGTGTTTTTATTTTTATTTTATTATTATTATTATTTATCTGGGGTAGAGACATGTTCTAGCATCTTAAAACTACAAATATCTATCATTCAACGCGTAAATCCATGGTCAGGGAAGCATACACGCAGGAAGTACAAGTGGTTCTTAAGCGCACATTGTTGGCCACCCTTGTAACCCCTGTTAGTACCCCTTCGTGTGGTATCACATCAGATAGCACCTGTATACAGACTTGCCTATATCTCCAGAATCTCTCCATAGATAAGTTGATCGATTTCCTGACTACTATAGTGCCACGGAGAACAACAATTAGGAAGATACTCTTTAGTACTTGGGTAATTGGGTAGTACGACTAAGGGCATGGTCTAGCCTCCTTAGTTGGTGCCCTAAGATATTGGGATGAGTACTATTGTTCAACCTCACACATATATCAGAGAGCTATAGCACGTGGAAAACCCTTGTGTGTAGAAACTATCAACACCCTAACCCTTGGGACAAAAACAAAAAAGAAAAGGAACAAACAAGATCTATTGTCTAGCAACCTTTCCTTCTGCATTTGGGTTGCGAATTTACTACACATTTTTTCCTGTTAAGAATTTGGGCATTTCATCACTGTAGTATTATTTAGAACAGAGTATAACTCCATAGGAGAAAAAAAAAATAGAAATATCACCGACACCCTTATTTGGGACCTATCCCATTGGATTCCTCTCTTTTCCCTAATTATCGTGGTACTTATCATTTTTAAGACAATTGTTTTTCATGGACCCAAACCCATTTCCTGACACCCTTATTTGGGCCCTATCCCATTGGATTTCCCTTTTTGTGATGATTATCGTGATACCCATCACCTATCACCATTTTTATCTATGGTCCCACCCACCCTTCCGATACCTTTATTTTCCACATATCCCTTTGAACTCCTCTCTTTTCTCCATCTGCGGTGATACTCCTCACCTGTAATATTTTTAGTGCAGACCCGTCTACTTATTTTTTCCTCTGACCAAATGGTCACCACCCACACCCAAGAACTCAATACCTTGATTTTCAACAATCTCCATAGCAAGGAGGACATCAAGACTATCAATTCCAACATTGGAAGGCTCAAATCCTCTGTTTAGACCCTCCAAGACCAATGTAAAGACATCAAAGATAGACTCACCCAATTAATGAGTAGCTCTCTGAATCCTAACTCTTCTGAAAAACCTTCCTATTAGGAAGATAATGACTCTTCCCATTACCAAGGTCCTCATTCCACCCACCTTCCTTGAGAACTCTGCCTTCCCAAAATTAAGGTGAAAAAATTTGATGGCTTGGATCCCACAGACTGGGTCACTCAAATTGAACATTATTTCTCTTTGCATGGAATTACTAATTATTTAGCCAAGATTCATTATGGTATCCTACATTTGGATCCAGAACACTGGAAATAGTGGCAATGGCGTTGAAAGGCACACTAAGGGTATATGGCTTGGACACATTTTGTTGCATATATTTATGACTTCTTTGACTCTAACACCCATCATTTAGGTCAATTGACCAAGTTGAATTAGTTTGGGATAGTGGAAGACTTTATTGCAACCTTTGAGCACTTGGATTTTAGAATGGAGGGAATGTCAGATTCCTTCTTTCGAGAATGCTTTATCAGTGGTATGAAAGATGAATTTTGTGTCCATGTTCTCATGGCCCGCCACCAAACTTGGTTGGAAGCTACTCAATGAGCCAAGGAATTCCAATTGATTGTATCCTCTTCGACTAGAAAACCATCTTTTCTTCCTCACCCTAAACCCACTAATCCTACCCCTGCTGCAAACCCCCTCAAGATCCAAAAATTAACCCAGGCATAAATGGATGAACACCAACTCAAGGATTTTTGTTATACTTGTGATGATAAATATTTTCTAGGGCAGAAGTGTAAGGAACAAAATATTTTTATGACCATGATTGAGGATATTTATAAATAGGAGGCAGATGTTCCCCCTATGGATGAGCTACCACCCCCAGTTGATTTTACTCCACTCTCTGATCCACCAAAAGTTGAACCGATGATTTCACTAAATTCCCTCACTGGCTTCTCTACTTCCTAGACCCTCAAGCTAATTGGTTACATTAAGAATAAAAATGTCACCATCCTTGTTGATAGTGGTATTACCCATAATTTTGTTCATCACTACATTTCCCAAGAAGTTAATTGTTATATCTGTCCCATTAATAATTTTCAAATCATGATTTCTAATTGAGGGTCCAGGAAATGTGGAGGACGTTGTGAAAATGTGTAGCTCCAAATTGGTCAGTATAACCTGGAATCCCGTATGTTTTCTATAGACATGGGAAGTTGTGACATTGTGCTAGGTGTTGAATGGTTACAGACACTGGGGCCCATTCTCATGGATTTTAAGGAATTAAACATGCAATTTCAACATGAGGGACAACAATCTCAGTTCCAAGAAATCACAGCAGGTTCCCATAAGATCATCAGTTCCCATCGAATGGAAAGTCTTCTCAAAAAAGGTCATTTGGGTATTATTTCCTAACTCCATTCCATTCAAATAGTTGAGACACCCTCAATGCATCTTTACCTCCAATTGTTGGAATACTAAGGGGTGGTGAATCGGTATGAGCACTTTATTATCACTTTTAACCATTATATGCAATCATTAACATCATCAATATATATCATGAGAAGTATAAATCAATAGAGCATAATAGACATCCATAGAAACACGGTAGATACCTTCATGAATACTTATTGTTGTAGATACATGTCCAATCTTGAATACCATGCTTTGGGAGTTTGTTTGAGTCCATACAATTCTTTCTTCAACCTACAAACATAATATCCCCTTCCTGACAGAAGAAATCCTTATGGTTGTTCGATGTAGACTTCTTCTTCTAATTCTCCATTAAGAAAGGATGAATTAACATCCATTTGATACACCTTGATTATTTTTTAATGTGCATAAGCTAAGATCAATCTGATTGCTTCCATCCTAGCAACTGGGGAAAATGTTTCTTCAAAATATCTTTTGCATACTAATCTTGCTTTGTTTCTGGTTACATGTCCATCCTCACTCAATTTGTTTTGAAAAACCCACTTTGTACCAATCATGTTCTTGTTCTTTGGTCTTGGAACCAGTTCCCATGTGTCATTCTTCTCTATCTGATCCAATTCTTCATCCATAGCCTTGATCATGTTCATCTTTGTTGGCCTCTTCAAAACTGCTTGGTTCAATTGTAGATAACAATGCTAGGTGTTGTTGTTCCGATGAAAGTATTATTCTTCGGGTTTCAACTCCTGCATATTTATTCCCAATAATATGTTCTGGTGGATTCTTTTTTTGTACTCGTCTGCTAGGTGTATTAGGAGGTATATGTTTCTCATCGGCCTCTTGTTCTGCTTCTAGTTGCTCTTATTATTATTCTTCTTCTTTTAGATCTTCCTTGTTATCCTTCTCTTCTGAATCTTTGGTTCCTTATTTTCCTTTCCATACATCTGTCTCGTCAATAATTACATTGATGCTTTCCACAATTCTGTTGAGTCTTGGATTGAAGCATTTATACGCTTTTTTTTCTTGAATACCCAACTAGTATGCCCTTATCAAATTGGGAGTCAAATTTTCCAAGCCTTCCATATTCTCTTTTGATATAACATTTGCTTCCAAATACTCTGAAATGCTTCACATTTGTAGGTCTTCCTTTCCATAACTCGTATGGAGTCTTATCATTGTTGTTTCTGAGCATTCCTTTGTTTGGGATGAGAAATTTTGTATGTACTACTTGTGACCAAAATATGTCACTCAAATTGGAATCTTTTAACATGGTTCTGGCCATTTCCTGCACTGTTATGTTCTTCCTTTCAATAACTCCATTTTGTTGAGGTGTCCTGGCTGCTGAGAGTTGTCTCTTTATTCCATGTTCACCACATAAATCCATGAATTCCTTTGATGTAAATTCTCCTCCATTTCCTGATCTCAAACACTTGATTTTCAAATCCATCTGAGTTTCAACCATTTCTTTGTATATCTTGAAGTGTTTGAATGCCTCTGACTTCTTCCTCAAAAATAAAACTGCAACCATTCTTGTGTAGTCACCAATCAATAACATAAAATATTTTTCTCCATTTAATCCCTTCGTTTTTGTAGGTCCACATAATTCAATGTGTATAATATCCAATGGTTTTATCGTGGAATAATTTTTTAATTTGAACTTGGTCTTGGTTTGTTTTCCTTGTAGACGATGCACACATAGAGTATTTACTCGCTTTGAAATCTTGGGAATTTCTTTCACTACTTCCTTTATGCTAATTTTGACAAGGTTATCAAAGTTTATGTGACCCATCCTTTTGTGCCAAAGCCAACTTTCATTTTCCTTTCCTAAGCAACATTTTCCCCTTCCAATCTCATTCAGGACAAATATGTTGTTTGGGGTTCTTCTAACTTTAGCCACAAATTTGTCTGATCCTTCTTTTCTTATCTCACGTTTTTTTGAGTCAAACAAATTTTTTTTTCCTCGATCACACATTTTACTGACACTTAGAATAGTTTCCTTCATATCTTCAACCAATAGAACATTTTCTACCTTTGCATATTTTCTTCCAAGCTTGACTAGATTCTCTTGTTTTATCCTCATTTCATAAGCTGTGAATATTCCATGTAGCTTGTCCATGCTCAAACTGTTAAGATCTATTATTTCTTCCAAGGATGATATTTTAGGATAAAATCTCATAGGTAGAGATCTTAGAACCTTTTGAACAACCACTGACTCATGAACCTCTTATCCTATTCCTCTAATAATGTTCACGGTTTCATTAACTCGTAGAAAGTAGGTTGCATTGTCTTCATCTTCCTTCATATTCAGTTGCTCAAACTTAGCTCTAAGGGTTTGAAGCTTATCTCCCTTGACTTTGGTATCTCCTTCGTAAATATTTTTAAGTTTATCCCAAATATCCTTTTGCACTCTTGCAATGCATAACTTTGACAAACATTGAATCATCCAGACTGCTCAGAATGGTGCCTTTATCCTTTGAGTTGTTTTCATTGAGTTTATTTCCATGTTTATCAATTGGGGGAGTGGCTAGTGCTACATATTTGTCTACTACTGACTGCCAAACATCAAATCCATGTGCCTGTAAAAAAGTTTGCATCATTTTATTCCAAAAGGCATAGTTATATCCATAAAACTTTGGTGCTCCAATCTTAGTGTATTCCATGATCTCCTTCCAGTGGTTAAAGTATTTCTTGAAGGACCTGCTTTGATACCAATTGTTGGAATACTGAGAAGGGGGGGTGAATCGATATGAACACTTTATTATCACTTTTAACCACAATATGTAATCATTAACATCATCAACAATATATCATCAATATATCATGAGCAGTATAAATTAACAGAGCATAATAGACATCCACAGAAACACAGTACACTATAATTTATGTGGAAACCCAAATGGGAGAAAACCACCGAAATTTTTTCTTATATATCAAAAGAATACATTCAATGGAAGCACCAACTTCCCATTTCTCCAGCTACAATTGGAAGGAGGCTATGACCCCCTATTTATAGGCTCCAAACTAAAGGAAGCTACAACTCCCTGGATTTTATGGCTCCAACCAGAAGGAGGCTACAACCCCCTGATTCTAAGGCTCCAACCTGAAAGAAGCTTCAACTCCCTATGTTCTCCAACACCAACCGGAAGGAGAATACAACCCCCTTTTCTTTCCCTGTCCTGCCGCCATGAAATATAAATGTAGACCAAACTATCACTAGCACTGATACTATCACTACCTCTGATAATCAACCTGTAATCAACCTGTCACTGTCACTTCAACTTGTAACTAATCATCAACCTGTAACCTGTCATTATCACATCAACCTATAACTGATCATCAACCTGTAATCTGTCACTGTCCTTGTCACTGATATATCAACCATATCTTCTCATATAGACCATATCAACATCAAGTATCCAAACCGTGTACCACAATGTACCTTAATCATGCAGCATACCATATACCATAAGATATGCCTCAAATATATGTCACTATTTCAAATATGTGTCTCTAACAATAAACCATAACAATCATTTACTTGTTGGAAGCCCAACAACCATCTCTTGTTTTCGGTATTTTTATGAATAACGTAATTTACAACATGAGATTTTTAAATTCATTGTTTGGCATGTATATATGATTTTCTTTATTGTTATCATTTATAGATTGTTGTTTGTATGGTTTACATTCATTTTGAGAGTGGTCTTGATGTTGTATTCTTTCCTTTTGTCTGGTTTGAATTTCATGGCTTCCAACATCAAATTCAAACGCCATTTCATTTCGTTTTCTACATATTTTTTATGCCAACGAATGAACTTCGTGATTTGGGAATTTGTCACTACCTCTTATTGATTTTTTCTGTTGTATATCATTGTTGCTTGTGAACTTTAAGAATGGCTTGCTTGGTAATCTGGAAAAGTAACAATGACCTTTCAAGTGTGAAGGCTTATTGCGAGACATTTTTTTATATGACATCTGTTCACATTAGGTCAAATTTGAATATATGAGAGATGGACTCAGATTTGTGGTGATACACAAATGTCTTAAAAATTATGAGCTCTGCCCTGAAAGTCTATGGTTTCATAATTTTGTTTTGAATCTTGAAAATTACAATGAGTTACATAGTCGGTTTTCATTTAATTCTGGCTAGTAATGACTATCATGTTGACTGAAGGATCTTATGGCTCGGATGAGTTGTGTTTCCATAATTGTTCATGGCTCATGTCTTGTGTTTCTAGAAGGTTGCATGATTGATTGAAAGCAAGCTACATAATTTGGCTATTTGAAACTCTTTTTTGTTCCAAGATTGGTTTGAAATGATTTACATGACTTTTTATCACAAGCTTTGAATGGTATCAAAAGGATCTAGTTATTATAACATAACATGTTTGAAATTTTATTATTGATGACATCCTACATAATCCCTTTTGTATAACAAAGTTGGGTCATGAATAATTATCAAATGACATGAGGGTTGGATGATGTTAACGCCTCCATAAGGTTGTAATGATCTCACTTAATCTTGTAAGACCGAGTATAGAAGCACCTTATCTCAACCTTTATTTTGATACTTTAATTATCATATGTTCGAATTGGTATGGAACTCAACGTAGTATTCTTATGGAAAAAATGCATGTTATATACGGGGTCAAAACTTTCGGACTTTGAACAATGCATTTTGATCCAATGCACCATAAACATGGTGCAACATCATCGACACTTTGGTGATATGGTTACCATTGCACATGTCACTCTCATTAAAGATTGGGATCATATTGAAACATGCATGCTTTAGACACCAATAACACTCGCAACCATTCTTAAAATAGTTAAAAGATTGATGCATTGGTTTTTGTGATCAATAGATATCTGAATGATGATGCAAATCTTGACTACAATTCTATGGATATCCTCTTAATAGTTAGTGGTTAATTAATTATGTTTTCATTGATTATTTTTCAGGAGTAATTTGTCTTCGTTTGACCTGGTGATAAGCTCGAGGATATTCATCTGCCCTATGAAATGAAGTGTTAAAGCATGTGGTATTTTTACATGACATCAAATTAGAGATGCAACGAGATCGTGAACTATTTGGCTATTCTTGCATCAAAGAAAGAACAAAAAATAACAGGTTTGGGGATTCTCGTCATTCCACAGGGAGTGGTTTTTTAATGCAATTTACAAACAAATGAAGAGGAATTTTGGGAAATCGTCGAAAACCCATCTGGGAAGAAGGTCTATTTACCTAAACCTAGAAGGGTTTCTCTAGAACCGACCTATTCTAGGATCTGCAAGTGAATATTTGAGGCTAATTTTTCAATATTTCATTTGCAACAGAATGGAGAGGTAATTTTGCAGGCCACATTACGGGAAAACGGTGAAGAATTTTGAGAAACCGCTAAAAACCCACTTGCAAAATGGGTTGATTTAGCTTACACATGAGAAGATTTCAGAAATGA
The DNA here is from genome assembly GCA_010110895.2 of Picea sitchensis. Lineage (NCBI taxonomy): Eukaryota > Viridiplantae > Streptophyta > Pinopsida > Pinales > Pinaceae > Picea > Picea sitchensis. The sequence continues at coordinate 31,635 of SNQJ01S0014828.1, forward strand.
TGAACAGTTTAGCATGTACGGGTCATTCTTTGAAGTGAAATTTTCCATATTTTGCCTAAATTCGTCAAATAAGTTTCTAGCTCATAAACCAAGGATTAATATGGAAGAAGTAGATGTTGATCTACTTCAGTTATGTGTCATGGAGCCAGTTTTGAACATAATTTGTTTTACATCTGTTAAATAGTATTAGGACAGGATCATTACAAACAAAATCATGTTATTTTATGATGAATTGTCCTGTTATCAAACAAACTCGAATTTGTTGTTAAAACCGATATTATTTTGTGAGATGTGACCCTATCTTAAGATATGGGATTGATACTCTTTGTTGGGATTTAAAAGGGATGGTTGGAACTGTGAGAAGGACAACTTTTTCTGGATTACAGAATGGACATATGATTTTGGAAGTAATATGGGAAAAACAGTTTGTTGTTGGCTTTAGACCCATGTGAACTATGCAATGCTTGTTCCATTGTATTCTCCTATTATTTCTATGTTATGAGATGTTATTAGTGTTGATTTATCTTTAGTCATGTCTTCACATGATATTTCATATTGTTGATTATTTAAATGTTGTCCATGATCTGTTGGTCTAGTTTGTACCTATGATCGATCAATCATTTCGTTATTTATGAGTTTACTTATGATGTTAAATGATTGATAACATCAATGCTCAGGATTGGGATTTCTTTCATCTTTAGTTTTTGGCTATCTTGAGGTCACATGACATTTAATTAGTTATTTTTCTATTGTTATAAATTCAGTCCAAACCATGAAATACTTCCTTGAATTTCTTCAGGAAGTTCTATGATTGTCTCTATCATAGGTTTCCTCTTAATACAGGACAAACCAAAACTCATACAACGTAGGAAAAGGAACTTAGATTTTTATGGTTGATCAGTGAGAGGTTAGTAGATGCATTGATTTCTTTTATTCAGAGTTGTTTATGAATGAAACGATGATTGCATTAATTAGCTTTGATTGTTTTTGTGTCATTGTTTCAATTGTGTTCACTTGGTATTTATTTGTTTAATATCCTTAAACACCAAAAAAAGTATTGTTCATATTTGACCTCGTTCAGAAACTTTATCAAACAACTATTTTCGCAATATTTTATTTAAAACCTTGTAGATTGTTTATAATCATTGTATATTAACACTATTAGCTCAACATTTTGTAATTAGTAGGTTAATTGTTAGAATCATAGCTTTAGATTAGTTTATTTCTTTTTATTGTTTTTAAGACCTCAGTTGGCTAACAGATCCATTAAACCCGTCAGGTTATATCATACCAAATGGTTTGGGTTAATTAGACAACCTCGGTCCGGAACTAACCTTCCATTTGACGGTGTGTCATAAACACCCATCAACAAATGGCGCTAGAAGGAGGGTCGACTGAAAAGTTGGCCTTGTAGGAGCCTTTATTTTGAATGTATTTAATTTCCCATGGCTCTCCATATCACTGTGTTGGAAAATGCTTTCCACTTCTCATTACCTGGTATTCCCAACAAGACAATATCTCACTTGTCCAAACTCACCTTTGATGGTGAGGGGAATGTATCTGCAAAAGACCATCTTAACAAGTTTTGGTGTAAATGCAACAAGCATGATATCTCTGACTTAAAGGTTTTATGTAGACTGATCGCATTTACTTTCAAGGGTCGGATTAAACTTTGGTTTGAGACTTTTCCATCACATCACATTATTGATTGGTTTCAATTTGTAGAGGAATTTTTAGACTCTTTTGAAATTTATGATTATAATCGATCATGTGAAGAATTCCAGGCTCTGATAATCAATAAAAATTCATCTCCTGAGGGATTTTTAACAAGAATCCATCATGTTCTCTGTAAATTTTATCTTGATGACATGTCATTTGTACTAAATCTCCTCTCCGATGTTTGTGCCCCTTTCATCCAACCATTTTTTATCGCAATTGATGAATCAGTTACAAATTCTAACACCTAATTGCGAGATGATTTTTTTTTGCAAGATGAGATGAATCCATCATAAAATCTTGAACAAGCAAGGGAGCTAGAATCTATTGAAAATGTTCTCACTAATGATCAAACTTTTTTTTCCTCTGATCCATCGCATCTTCAATCCTCAACAATTGTGGAAGAATATTTTAATGTGATCTTAGGTATATGCCCACCTTCTTTTGACTCTTTCTCTAATCAATACCTAAATTCAATTATCAAAGAACACGTAGGTGACGAGAATGATCTTGAGTGTTCTAACATTCCAATAAAATAGATTAGAGATATAGATCTGCAATTTAAAGAAAGAACCTTAAACCTTCATTCACAAATCATACCTTATCCACAGGAAAGATTAGATGTTTTTCATGAAAGTATCTTCGAAAATCCCAATGACCATGAGGTTTTTCATGGAAGTTTTGAATTGTCTATCATACAAGAGGCAAATTTAGATGATCATATTATGTTGAAGGATTTATCACCAAAATAGAGTGAAATAGTTAAGGCATGTGAAAAGGAATTTCTTGGGAACACCATTGTAAATTATCATAGCTCAAGAGAATCTTTTCTCTTGCTCATTTATGATTCATTTACTCTTTATATCCTGATCTCTTCTTAGATTTTGGTGTGCATAATACTTTACCCACGGTATCTTACTCGTTTCCATTACAATACTATCTTTTCGATATGTCAATATTTGGTGAAATTAATTTCAAACATAACATTTATGAAGTTGGATTTGACGCTCTTTCACTTTCATGGGAAAAAGTTATGTCGCAAGATGATTCTACACGAGTTATTTTTGAAAAAGATAATGCACTCATTCTTATCGAGATCAAAGATTTTGCATTGTATATTCATTCTTTGATTAGTTCAAGTATTAATGATCATGCTTCACACTTTGAACCAATCCATCTCGTTAAAAGGACGGCTCAAATCAACAATTTGGATTTTGTAATGAATCCTCTTATCATGTCTTCTCCATTGATAGATCTAGTTCATCAAAGTCATAGCTTGTGTTCTAAATTTTGTGACAGAATCTTAGAATGGCTTGAGGATTCATATCTAAAAAAAATTCATAATAAAGGTAAAGTTATGATTGCTTTGCTTCTACCTGAATATACATGAAGTAAGCATGACATGATTTTTTTAGATCCTCCATCTGAATAAATGGATGAACATGTGGAAAATTGTCAGGAGGATGGGGCACTTCGGCCTTGGCCGATGGTATGAGGTCCCCATGATATTGACAAATTTTCCAAACTCACATACATTCTTCCCTGCCATTGCGGTCCATATCACGACAGAATTGCGGATTGGCTGGATGATTCATACATAAAAACTTTTCAAGGGAATGGTAAGTTCATGCTTGATTTGTTTTTAAATGATGATTATAAAGGTAAGTATGATGTATTTGTGTCTTACTTTAATGCACTTTCATTCTTGTTACTGATGTTCGATTTTGTTTTCGTTGCAGGACTGGAATTCCCCCGATGGATACATTGGAAATGCGACCACACTTAGTATTTTGATTTGCTTAGTAGTTAGAGTAGGTTTCCTTAGTTTCCTTTCTCATAGTTTCCTTTTGTTATAATGCAGTTATGAAATATGTGGACGCATGAGAAGAACCATCATCTTAATGTTGTCAGGGAAGTCTATTTTCTTTCTCTTTGATTTTCGTAACTGTTTTGATTAAACATTTTTGAATGCTTTCAAATATTATGAAGTATTAATAAAGAGATAAGGGATTTGATCTTTAATTCACATTAGTTTTTCCCTGACAAGCATAGCTTACCACTGCACATAATTGCACCCAGCCCGATTAAGGATTTTTTTGCTTCCTTGTAGTCTCTATGACTTTTAATAATAAGCATTGGTCAAAATAATGTCTCATGCATCGTTATCTTAAGAAAAGAACCTACCTATACGCAAAGCTATGGACATTATAGTTCTTCCTTTTTCTCAATGAGAGGTGGGCCTAGTTTTTCTTTTGGCCAAATCATTTTGTGAAGTTTGATTTTTGTTGTTTTGATTGGTTCATTTTGACTCTTGGTTTTGAATTTCTTCAATAAAATTTGATTTGGTTCATCTTTTGTGTGTTTCTTTCTTTTATACCTTTGATTGGATCTCTTCCTCATTTTGTATATATAGCTTTCTAATTCATTATTCTATTGTTCGAGACTAGTCATCATGATGAAACATCACTTAAAGATGGTACTACCTGTTAATTTTCAAACGACTTGAGATAGTTCAACTTTATTCTTGAAACAAAATACAACTATGCTCTGATGGTCAATATTAAATTTTGATTCTTACCATTATCCCTGCCCTACATTGGTTATCTTGAAATTAAGGAGTTGTTTCTAAACCTGGAGTAATCTTTGAAAATCATGATAACCTTAAGACTTCTTACACCATCCTTGTTCTTAAGGAAATCCCTGGATCTACTTCCCCATATTGTAGTCAATCTCATTTCAGAGGTTGAATTTCGTCCCATGATTTGATCACATGTGTACTTAAAAAGAACATAAGGTCCAAACTGTAAGTGAGAAGGTCTCATCACGAGCAGGTCCATCATGACCATAGGGGTTTTTACGGAAGTGACATTATCATTTATGGTTACCAAGCCAGGATAATGGTCTTTAGTTTTTCAAACCAAAGAACAAGAGGTCTCACCACGAGCCAGCTTGCTCACCTCCATAAACCTCCGTGGATGATGCTATTGTTAACTAGTTCCCAAGCCAAAGTAGTGACTTTTAGTTCAGTTCCTAAAATATAAAAAATCATTAATCCCAGGAATGATCCATCATGTGTCCTTAACTATGAGATAGAATCAAAGATCCAGATAAGTTAAAAGGCAACCCTTTCGAGGCTATGGCGCCTCCTGTCAACAAAGGCCATGCCTATGGTATTGAAGTCCTATTTGTATAACTATCATGATTCATTGATGAAACAATCTTTTAGATCACATATCCTTAAAGGATTTCTTTATTTTGTTTCCTCTCTCCCCATAAATTATGATAACATCAATCTATATATGTCCATAGAGAAAGCTTCAATACTATACAGACCAGAGAAGAAACTTTTTATCATGTTTTGTAAAGGCAAAACAATCTTAGCGAAATCAGGAACGGAACGTCTTACAAAATTGATTTGACCCAGAAACGATTGCATAGATTTCTTATTATGAGGAAATGGAATTTCAGATATAGCTTTTATTCTGGAAGGTTCAATTGTAATTCCTTCTTTAGACACAATGAATCCTAACAATTTTCCTTCTTGAAGTGCAAAAAATGATTTCTTAGGATTCAATGAGATTCCATATCTTCGACATCTTTCAAAATTTTGTTTTAAATGATAGATGTGATCTGAACATTTTTTAGAATAAATGGTGACATCATCAATATATATGACAACAGACTTATTAATTAGTCCTCTAAAGGTAATATCCATTGCCCGTTGGAAAATTGCACCTGTGTTTATCAATCCAAATGGCATTTTTTGATAAGCATAAGTACCCCATTTGGTTCTAAATGTAGTTTTGAGTCTATCATTTGGGTGTACTAAGATCTGATTATACTTGGAAAACCCATCTAAAAATGACACCATTTTGGAGCCAAAAACTGATTGAATAATTTGTTCCATAGGAGGCAATGGAAAATTATCTTTTTTACAAGATTTGTTGAGGTTTTTGAAATCCATTACAAATTTGTATATAACCATTCTTCTTCTTAACTGAAACAAGATTAGACACCCATTTGGAATGTCTTACCGGAAAGATAATTTTAGCTTTTAATAGCTTATTTAGTTCATTTTTTATTTGTGATTCAAGATTTGGATGGATCTTTCTAATTTTTCGTTGCACATGTTTTTCATCTGAAAGCATAGGAATTGTATGTTGAATTATGGATGTATCAAAAAAATTCACCATATGACCATTCAAAAGCATCCATATATTGTTTGATAAGATCAATGAAGGTGATGCTTTCAAAAGATGAACAACCTAATCCCAAGTTAACACTTCGAGGATTCTGATCTGTACCCAAATTAACGATCTCAACATTCATAGTAGGGCTATTAGTTTTGCAATTCGTTGGTTTCTTGAATCTATCTTTGAGATCATAGAAATCTTCTAACTTAACCACAAACTTGGGAATGTTTTTTTCATATTTTATTTCATCACCTTCAAGAGATTGATTCAATTCATGATCATGATAGTCTTCATCAATGATGTCATTATCATATATTCCCTCTGAAGTGAGGAAAATAATAATATCTTCATCATCATTAAAAACTCTCCAATTAGTGATATTATCTGGTACTGAAGGTCTAAAAATTAATTCCACTGAAAATCTATCAGGACTGAAATCTCCAGGAGGAATAAGCTTTGAAGAAACATTTGTTAACAAATCAGCACTAGCATTTTGCAATATCAAAATAGGAGTAATGTTGAATGTAAAAAATTTGCAAATGAGGTCTTGTGCTAATTGTCGGTAATTCCTCAAATGTTTGGAAACACAATGAATTGCATTTCTTACATGTTTAATAACGATATTTGAATCACCAAATGCAAAGATATCATGCAAATGCATGTTGATAGCCTTCTTTAGACCCTGTACCAATGCTTCATACTCAATAATATTATTAGTACATTGAAATTCAAGTCTACATGTTAACATAGTTTTTTCTCCATTAGGATTAACCAAAATGCAACCTCCATCGATTTTGTCATTAGATTTTGAACCATCAAAGTATAATTTCCAAAATGGATATTTTACAAGGGTATTTACAGAATTATGTACAAAATTTACATAGTGATAAAGACCAATTTGAGAAAAGTTCTCTATTTTTGAACATAAGTTCTATTGAAAAGGAGAAATTCCAGCAACAAAATTCGCAAAGAATGAATCAGCTAAGTAATTTCCTATAATGGAATTGACAAAAGCATCAGGTTCGTTTTCCCCATCCAGATCAACAACATTAAATTTCATATGTTCTTCTCTATCAATCTTGATCTTATTAGGTTTACCATTATAAGGAAGCCAAAGGTGTGACCAATTCATGGAAAAATAACCATTAAGTTTTGCAGACCAAACTTTACTTAGGATCAAACCATAGGCATCAGGAATATCATCAATTATAATATCAATTATTTGAAATAATTTAGGATTGGAAGAGAGTTTGATCATAACCTCGTTTAATTCTCCTAAGACCTTTTCTTTTGTTTTGTCTAATTGTACAATCTGTATAGCCGATTTTTATGGTTGGGCATTGATTTGAAGACAAACAGAATAAGGCATAACGATGCACCAAAATCAACCATACAATTGTGTACATTTTTGTTAAAAAATTCAAAAGTAAGAAGTAATGAAGGAGTATGTGAGTTGGATCTATCACCAATTAAGACTACAACGGTCTTCTTATTAAATGAATAATTATGAGCAATTACATTTTTTATTTGTTTTCTACTGTGGTAAAAGGTAAAGGTGATTTGTTAGTAGCACCTAAAACTTTTAACAAACTATTTTTCTAAGATTTTAGTTTGCTTAATTCATATAAAGAAATATTTTCCCTTGTCTTCTTCATATATTATACGATATCATATTCAATATTATTAGCAATGATTAAAGTCCTAGAAGTTGACATGTCTTCATTTGATTCTTTGTTTGAAATAGTAGTTGGTGGAGAAGATCTGAAAGTTGAAGGTGAAATTTTTCTTCTAGTTTGAGCGACAAGAGATTCATGAGCTTCTTCTTCGCCAAAAAATCCATTGATGTCCCAGAAAATATTTGTATCTTGTATTTCATCTTCATTGACTTCTTCTTCATCTGCATTGACCTCTTCGCTTTCGAGAGTAGAAATCTGACTACCGAGAGGCGTTTGCAAGTTCTTCTTGACAAATGGTCTAAAAGGTCTATTGGGAACTTCAAGAAGTTTTCCTTTAACATCAACCATTTCATTTGCTATTGTTTTCATAACCTTCTGAAGACTATCCATATCAAAAGAATATTTATCCTTATTTTCCTCCTTCGTAATAACCTTCTTTATTGTCTAAGAAGACCTTGGTTTCTCAACTGAAGATTTATTTGCAATTCTAGACATTTCCTTTTCAACCTCTAAATATTATTGCATTGCTTCAGCTAAAGTATTATTGGCTCCTCTCTTAACAAACATAGCAATAGATATTGCCAGAGAAGAAGAATAAAATTGATCTGAATATCAACTCCAGGTTTGGATGTATCACGCATTTTATTAAGCAATTTAAGAAACCTTTGATTAAAATATTTAATTTTTTCTTTTGGACCCATTTTGATCTTGGAAATTTATACTAGTAAAGTGGATGAAGTTTTATCATTTCCAATTTTTTTGATAAACAAATCTTCAAAATTATCCCAATTTGCAATGGAATTAGCTTGTAGTGAAAAATACCAAGTATAATCCTCTCCTTCGAAAGTATAGGGAAAAAGTATATAGACCACATCTTCTTTCTCAAAACCTCTAAGTTTAATGGCTAACATAAATATGTTGATATGTTCATCCGAAGCTTGTTTTGATGTAGGATCAAATTTAGGCAACCATTTATTAGGATTTTTTGGAAGATCATGTTGAGCTCAAGGAACATTAACTGCTCCTAGTGTTCTCCAGAAACTTCGAGTGAATACAGAGGTTTCGAAGAAATTCTAGATATGGGGTCAATGATAGATGTATTACGAGAAGACCTTCGAGCATGAGTTTAAGATTGAGCAGAATGAGATGAAATTCCAGCATCACTAGCTCGAGGAGGAATAACTTCTGAATTTATAGATTTAGATATTGATGATGATCTGGAAGTTGCAAGAGATATTGAGGGCGAAGGTGATCTCTTAGGATGGCTACCGGCTTTTTGTGATTTTTTGGCCATTCATTATCTAAAGGCCCTCCTTCTAGCGCCGAAAATGTCGATGGCCAAAATTGACCATATTCAACATTTGGGAAAATCACCTAGTCAGGGTCCCAATTAAATCATTTTCCATTGAAATGATGATTCCAATTGATTCTGGTCCAGTTACCTTTGATTAATCTAAGCTAAAATGAAAACAAACTAAACTAATCTAATCTAAAACTAAATTCAGACTTGATATTAATTCAAGACTAAATTATGTCTTTGTTGATATATAATATTTATAAGTTGAGATAATTAACAAAGGAAAACACA
>SNQJ01S0014828.1:40857-79036 GCA_010110895.2 Picea sitchensis
AATTTTCATCCTTACCTCTTGTTGAATGAAAAACAACCATGACATCGATTGCCAACAAACTTCGGGAGATTATAGTAGCCCACATTAAACAACAAACCATCTTCGACATCACACTAGACGCAACAGACAAAGCCCAGATATATTACAATCAACTGGAAGTGACACACTCAATGGCAACTCCAATGCTAACAAAGATGGAGCAGATCAACCTCCACTCCCTAGCAGTTACAATGACCGATGCTAAGGAGGTAAGCCAATTGACGCACCAACTTCAAGAAACTTTTGACAAGGTCGACAGTCACTTTTAGGCATTCAACCAGGAACTAATGACAACAATGCCTTCAACCTCCTCTGTCAAGCCGTAAAATATGTCATTGGCTTGAGGACGAGCCAACTAATAATGTTGGGGGGTTGTTGGCATCCAAGATTTTGCAGAAGATGCACGTGCACCGAAAAACAAACAGTAAGTGTGCACCCTTGAAGATACACTACACAGTGCCAAGGTTTAGCATTTGCACTAGTGAAAGGAACACTGTGCACGTAAACCCATTTTTGCACTGTGCGCGAGAAATCAGGAAGAGACCGCATGCAAACCAAATCCAAGCATATAGTCGTGAATCTGTGTAACTGATTTTGTAACAACATGGATGATCATGGGCAAGGTTATGGATGAGCTGGAAAACTAGTTAGGATTGCCGTGCTCCGTGAAAGATATGGGGGATGCATGTAGACATGTAAGAGATAGTAGAGTAGTGTAGCAAAGTAATCGAGTGGAGAGTTCATGATTGTAAGGGAAAAGTAAGCTAGAACAAAGTGAGAGTTCCAAGTCCAGTTTTAGTCACAGTTTTGTACGAGTCTGTAATCGAGCTAGAAAATGGGTATGAATGAAAAGTAGAGAGACTAGAGCGCATGACGCACTTTTGTTATGAATTTCTATTTGAATGAGGTTGAAGTTAATGAATAAAATATGAAGGCCTTTTTCTCTGCATTTTATGTGTTATGGTTTGAATGTAGGTTTGTTTACTTTCTTATGCATAATAATCTGTTACTCGGCTATGAAGGAATAAATGGTGTATTTTTTAGAGGTTTTTTGTATGTGTTGTCCCTTCACATTCCGCACAAGACTAATGGTCTTTGTGATTTTCATGGTGTCTCAGTTGAGACTTTCGATCCGAATTAAATATGTCGACGCCTTGGGGTTTTATTGGTAAAGCTTAATGAGACCTTCGATCCGAATTAAATATGTTGACGCCTTGGAATTTTATTGGTAAAGCTTAATGGACCCTGGGTATTTAATCCCCCCAACAAGTAGAAAACAACCAACAATATGTTGGGAAACATGAGAAGAAATAATAAAAGAATCATTGTTACAAACATCCCTCCACCTCCCCTCACCTCATAAAAGTAATTAGAAATAATTTCCAATTGACAAATAGTTGCCCTAAAGAAGTCGCTAATAATGGCCCTTTTATTCAATTACAATTAGAAGAATCTTCACTGTGATTACAAGATTTACCACTAGTTAGAAAGAGGCTCCTTATAATTTGCCTCTCATCTTTTATCAATGATATGTTAGTCCCATCATTTGCTCTTACCTTTAAACGATTTTTTATCAATGATATGTTAGTCCCATCATTTGCTCTTACCTTTAAACGATTTTTCACCCATGTATCCTTTCATGTGGATTTTCTCTTTAACAAAAATGATAGAGAGTGTATTTTTTTTTTTGTGTTTAGTCGTATTGCCATATTGCTAGTGCATTATTCCAAATCTTCAAAACTTGTCACTCTATCCTTCCGAATTTTCAAAAATTGCCTCTAGGACTTTTAGTAAAATCCATTCTAGAAGCTCTAAGAGTTGGATCATTATCCTCTTCAACTTTCTTAAGTTTCTCATGCTTTGTTGAAAAACTATCTCTCTACATCCATCTTTTTCGACATCTATATTTCTCACATTCTCTACCACTTGAACTACAATCAACTAGAGAGTTTGCCCCTCTAAAGTATCACTACTCAACCAAGAAGAAATCATGTTTGCATCCTCTGTTTGAAAGTCCAATGCATTGCTCATTCTTTTACAACCATTTTCTTCAATTTTTGAACATCTCATTGCTCAACAATTGCATAGTCAAATGTCTAATTAGGCTAGATACAATGCCAAAGAGATAATTTTGCTATCAAAGTTGCCTTTTAGCAAAGTAATTTTAATAAACAAACACCAACAACATTGATATCAAATACTTGAAAATACCAAGTTTTGGTTATAAAAACAATAAAATGATAATCTACTTTTAAAATTATAAAAGAGCATGCTATGTGCTATGTGTTTCTTATAACTACTATGCCATAACAACCAAATGACAAATTAAAAGCAAAGAGGTTTAACAATCAATTTGGCACATAAAATTTTACTTTTTAACAAAGAATCCTATAAATCAAATACCATTCCAAACTCTATTAAAAAAATTCCAAAATCTATTAAAAAAATTTAGAAAGAGCTTTTAAAAACATAGACAAGGCATCATATAAATAAATATCATATACACAATAATTTAATATTATAAAACACCATATGGATTGTCTCTTCTATCTTCTCATAGTCATGTATGTTCATTTTCTATTTCACTTATGACCCTCTGATTTCATTGCCATTAGAGTAATTTTAGCATGGACTATGAAATAACTATATTACATACTTGTAATCCCAACATCTAATTGCTTATATACAACTTTTTGTTATACAGTTTTCCAGTAGATTCATAAAAGCTTCCAACACACGAAGATCAGGCCAGTGTACTTATGTATCTTTGAATTTACTTCCAAAAAATACTATATTATGTCAATTATTTGACACGACTCCTTACTGTGTTTGTTTATAGACATTGTTTATGGCTTGAGCTTATCACTATATAAAAAAAACTCGCTCAATTTAGGTATAGCATGCCTTTCTTTGTGCATATATTATACTCTACCTAAAATAGGAATAGTTTGCAACATATTAGTTTGAAAGCATAAACATATTCATTGCCTGGTTCAACTAGCATCACCAATAATCTCCACAAGAACACAATCCATTCTTAAAATAGTGGAATCGGTTTGCATCTCTCACAGTAATTTCTCGCTTAACAATCTTGGAGATGAATTTAGTGGCATCGTGGCAGTCACTACACACCCGAAGGTTCTTCATGATACGGATGGGGTTTCGTGGGCTTGTATTGATGATCCCAAAACTAATGGCTAGCTTTTCACTATGACTGCATAGAATATTTTCCTTTGCCTCCTCCTCCACATCATGCAACACAAGATTTGTGTTAGGCACATAACCTGCCTTCTTCATTTGCTCATACAAGGTTTCCAACATTGCATAAATTTTTTCAGATTGAGGATGGGTTCTGTCTCCCACCAGGAATGTATGAACCTCTCTATCTACCTCCACAAAACTGCATCCTGGTTTCTTCTGTACTCCCCTCTCTTTCCTCATTGTCCTCAACTTTACTACATCTTCCCATCGGCTTGCCTCAGCATAGATGTTTGACAACAGTACATAATTTCCAGCGTTGTTTGGTTCTAATTCAAAAAGGTGTTTTGCTGCTTGTTCTCCAAGCTCAATATTGCCGTGAATTCTGCAGGCCCCAAGCAAGGCTCCCCACACATCTGCGCTGGGCTCTAATGGCATCTTATTGATGATGTCATGCGCTTCATCTAGATGCCCTGCACGCCCAAGAAGGTCAACCAAGCATGCATAATGCTCCACCTCAGGTGCAAGGCCATAATCTGACTTCATGCACTTAAAGTAATGCCAACCCTGGTCGACTAACCCTGCATGAGAGCAGGCAGTCAAAATGGCAGTGAAGGTAATATAATCTGGCTTTGTGCCTATCTGTTGCATTTGGGAAAAAAGAGCAAGAGCATCCTCACCATGTCCATGAATTCCATATGCCAATATCATTGCATTCCACGATGCAACATTTCGTTCTGGCATTCTTTCAAACAGTTTGTGGGCAATGTTAACATTCCCACATTTGGCATACATGTTTACAAGTCCATTCACTAGAACAACATCAGATTCAAATCCACTTCTGATTGCATAACCATGGATCTGCTTACCTTGTTCCAGGGCCAATAAATGGGTACATGCAGGTAAAACACTAACTATGGCGATGGAGTCAGGTTTTATTCCCTGGACTTGCATTTCATTGAATAATGCCAAGGCTTCATGGGGGTGGCCATTCTGGAAATAAGCAGTAAATATTGCAGTCCATGACACAAGATCTCGTTTAGGCATTCTTTCAAACAGTTTGTGGGCAATGTTAACAGTCCCACATTTAGCATACATGGTCACAAGTCCATTGATCACAACATCAGAGTCAAATCCACTTCTTATTGCATAACCATGTATCTGCTTACCTAGTTCCAGAGCCAGTAAATGAATACATGCAGGAAAAACACTGACTATGGCAATTGAATCAGGTTTTATTCCCTGGGTTTGCATTTCATTGAAGAAAGTCAATGCTTCATAGGGGTGGCCATTTTGGGAATATGCAGCAATTATTGCAGTCCATGACACGAGATCTCGTTCAGGCATTCTTACGAACAGATTGTGGGCAATGCTAACATTCCCACATTTGGCATACAAGTTTACAAGCCCATTGAACAGAGCAACATCGGAGTCAAATCCATTTCTTGTTGCATAACAGTGGATCTGCTTACCTTCCTCCAGAGCTAATAAATGAGCGCACGCAGGCAGAACACTAACTATGGTGACTGAGTTGGGTTTTACACCTTGGACTTGCATTTCTTTGAATAATGCCAAAGCTTCAAGCGGGTTACCATTCTGGGAATAACCAGCAATTATTGCAGTCCATGACACGACATTTTGTTCAGGCATTCTTTCAAATACTTGGCGTGCATTCTCTAAACTCCCGCACTTGGCATACATTGACGCCAGCGCAGTGCCCACAAAAACATCCGACTCAAATCCCCTTGCGATGATATCTTCGTGAATTTTCATGCCCGCTTGGAGATCTGATAGGTTGCCGCATGCTTTGATTACAGAAATAAATACCAACCTGTCAGGATCTATGCCTACGGTTTGCATTTGATAATACATCCTCAGTGCTTTTCCCCAGAGGCCGTTTTTTACATGATGTTTTATCGTCTCCTTCCACATGGAAGCATTGCTCGATTTCTGTTTTTGTATATCTGTTTGTGTGAATTGGTTTTGGTTGACACATGCCGAAACGTCTCTGGTTTTCTTTACTTTATTCCTAGGCTGCTGTTTAACTGCTGCAACGACAATGGAGGTGGGAAGAGGAAGAGGGCAATACAAATAAAAACAAGGATGATAAGAAAGCATCTGTGTGTGATGGAAGGAAGTTTGATTGGGAGATGGAGCAGGGGATAGGCATGAATAAGATTGTAGGAAAAGTAACGACATATCCGTCACAAGGCGAGGGAGAAGAGGCCTACCCTAACACCGCCATTGTTCACACTAATTTCTCTGCATCAACAACATATTCATCTCCTGTTTGTTGCACAGCAGGCAGTGTGAGCCGAAGCTGGACGAGGGAAATACGAATTGGCTGTAGTAGTTCACTGCATTATCCCTTAACCTCCCGTAATCGGAAATGTGTAAAGTACATGGTATGACGGTTCACAATGATGGGTTATCCATATATATAGATGATCCCGTGAAGAACAGTTTGAGACAAGTTAAAATTACATAGAAGTAATGAGCATACTCTAAGTTGGGGGAAGGAGTTTTTTTAGTGAGCTTCAATGCTCATGTTATTTAAATATTTGAGGATTTTTTAGTATTAAAATTACTTAGAAGTAATTAGCATACTCTCAAGTTGGAGAAAGGAATTTTTAAGTGAGTTTTATGGTTATGTTATTTAGATATTGGAGGACTTTATGTATTTAGATAGAATATGAATATTTATTAAAGGGTTAGATGTGACTTGTGGGTTGATCCCCTTGTGACTTCATTTTTCTGTGCATTGGATCCCCTTGTGACTTTAGTTGATTGGGTAGCTAATCCAATCGTCACACCTTTGTTTCAAGAACTCACATCTTCATGTTCAAACATCATTTTCTGTCTGCAAACTCGTCACATCCGCAATTCCTCGTTTCCTCCAACTTGTTAAGTCACCTACTACATTCTCAACAGATTTTACCAAGGTACCTCCTCAAGGTGCTCCATTGGCCTCTAATCTAGGTTATTTTGAGAATGAAATGAAGGCGGATATATACAATGAAATATACAAAGATATTGCAATAAACACAAAGATACAATGATGCACATTTTTTATTAATTAGAGAACTGTACAGAAATTGTAAAATTACAGAGTAAATGACTCGCTAGAATGGTGGCAGTTTATCTCTGAGAAGAGATGTGATGGCTATGCTCATTCACAAGAAGAAGATGTTTACAATGAAGCTTTGAATGCCTTTTTAACATAAAGAAAATCCAAAACCCCAACCCCGAAAGATGAAGCGCCAAAAGATTTGCGGGCCTCGATTGGGGTAGTTGATACCTTAACTTCCTGAGGGCGTAAATTTTGCATACGATTTATGTTTAGGCACTCGATACCTCGTCGGAAAGTTCTAGTTGAGGAGTACACATTCCGCTCAACCAAATCCATGTCTTCGGCTATCGTCTAGGAGTTCTTGTGCCCAAAAAATGTCGTTTAGGGTCTCAAAACAACCCCAGAAGTTTAGGACCCAAGAAACGTAGAAAAACTACCGATGTGGAAACCCATGTTTTGAGCCAGTGGGATAGGTGGGTGGCCACCGATTACCACCCAGATTATTCTTCCCCCCTTAAGAAGAAATGGTCCCCATTGCATCAAGTGCCCGTGGAAGATGGGAAGCTTTTGTTGAATCTGAACTTTGGTGAAGTGTTTGCCTTATTGAAGAAGTTGTCACGCTTAGCTTGTTGAAGGATGTTATGAACCCGAGATTTTGGAGGGGTTGGACCCATTCAACCAATCTAGCTGCATGATCTTTCTGAGAATGGGAGGATGTTGTTGGTGAAGATGCAACATGAAGAATATGAAGGGCTCTATTATAATTTTTCTTGACTGGATAGTGTGGAGGCACCCTTGTAGGTGAAGTCGGAATGTCTTTGTACTCTACTACAATCTTGTCGATCTGCTTATGCTGGACATAAAGGTCTCGAGCCGAGGATGCAGTGGTTGCAATGTCCTTTTGTTCACCTTCTGATCGGATTGTGAAGAGGCTAAACTTTGCGGTGTGAGAGATGACTTTGTGGCCCTGTTTTGTTGGGACATTAGTCATAACTACCTCTGGTATCTTGTAAAACTGACCCCCCAGAGTAACAATGATGCTACATGGTTGAGACTCATAAAAAACATGACGCTTCGACATATATGGCTTACCTAAAAGAACATCACAGACTTCCAGTGGGGCAACATCACACAGTACCTCATCCTTGAAGGGATTGATGCCATAGGACAAGAAACATTGTTGGCTGACACGAAGATCTCTACCATGAAGAAGCCACCCAATGTTGTTTGGCTACAAATGTGTTGTTTTTTACCAATCCAATTGCTTGACGACCTCTACTGAGATGAGGTTCTTCTGGCTTCCACTATCAACAATAAAATTTAGTAGGGTCCCCTTCACCCACATCTGCGAATGGAAGAGGCGCTCACCCTCCTCAGGATCCTTTGTTTCTTTTGGTTGGATTGTTGTGGTCATGACAATAGCAATGGTTTCTACATCAATTATTTGCCTCTTTTTATTATTGTCTGAATCGGAGTCCGATTCGGGGCTCAACTCCGTTTCTTTGAGTTTGGCCACCAATGACTATTTTGAGTGACATTCATCAGTGTTGTGCCAAGGGATTTTGTGGAAGTCGCACCACTTCCTAGTATCCTTCTTTTCTTGTGGCTTTGACTGGTTGTCTTGAGGTTGACTATTCTGTGAGTTAGGAATGCCTTTACCATACTTTGGTTGTTGTGGATTTGCAGACCCAAATTCCCGCTTGTTTTGTTACTTAAATTTATGCTCGATTTTGACAACATATTGATAAGAGGCTCTCAGTGATGAGATATCTATAAACTCTATTTTGGTTTGGATCTACCTGTGTAGAGCCATGTGGTATTTTAGAACCAGATGTTGCTCGGAGTCTTTGATACCCAGCTTGGTGTGCAAGGTATGGAAAGTATTTGTGAACTCTGGCACTGTTTCGCCCCTCTCTTGATGCAGCGTGGTCCATCTCATGTATTGGTCATCATAGTTTCCCACAGGGTAATATTTCTCCTTGAGCACATCCATAAAAAAATCCCAACTAGGATCGACCCCAAATATTTCAGACTCCTATGTGGAATTTTTCTCCTAGTAAGTTTCCCACCAATGTTTGACATGAGGGAGAGCCTAAAGGAATGCAAATGTGGTATTTTCTCTGTCATAAAAATTGTGAACAGAGAAATAACCTTCTAACAAATTCAACCACTTTTCCAAACAATTCAGATCAATATGACCTTCAAATATGGAAATATCAAAATTAACTTGTACCCTGAATGGGGCAGTGTCTCCAAAGTGACTGCTTGACGAAGAATCGTCTGCTATTGTTGGCAGTCATTGAAGGATTTGGGAAAAATTCTCCAACATCTCATTCCTCTCTTGCATGAGGGCTCCATGAGAAACAACTTGATGGGATCTTCCACTCCCACATCTCTCTTTTCTTCCGCCATGGGAGGTCGCTTGGGTTGGTGAGAGTAGTTGTCCTTAAGAGAAACTAGCTCAAGGTCCAACTCTCTATATCCTGACCTCATCGGGGATATGCACTAAGAAACGACAAGGAGCATCCTGCTCTGACACCACTAATCTAGATTATTTTTAGAACAAAATGAAGCTGGAGATATAACAATGAAATATATAGAGATATTCCAATAAACACAACTATACAATAATGCACAATTTTTATTAATGAGAGAACTATAAAGAAACTGTAAAATCACAGAGTGAATGACTCGCTAGAATGGTGGAAAATTATCTCTGAGAAGAGATGTGATGGATATGCTCATTTGCAAGAAGAATATTTTTACAATGAGGCTCCAAATTCCTTTTTAACATAAATAAAATACAAAACCCTTACCCTAGAAGATGAAACACCAAAAGGTTTGCGGGCCCCGATTAGGGTAGTTGATACCTCAACTTCTCGAGGGCATAAATTTTGAATACGATTTCTATTTGGGGTGATTGATACATCATCAGAAAGGTATAGTTGAGGAGTACACATTCCGTTCAACCTAAAATATGCCTTCGCCAATCATGTGGGCACTGATGTGCCCAAATAACGTCGTTTAGGGCCTCAAAATGTGATCCAGATTATTTTTGGCACAAAATGAGAGCGGAGATATTATAAATAAATGTACAAAGATATCTCAAATATCCAATAATATAACATAAATGTATCAGAGATGCAACCATAAACATAGAGATACAGTAATACACAATTTTCTATTAATGAGTGAAAATGTACAAAGACTGTAAAAATACAAAGTAAAAGACTCGCTAGAATGGTGGCAACTTATCTATGAGAAGAGATGTGACGGCTACTCGCATCCATGAGAAGATGATATTACAATGAGGATTCAAAGGCCTTTTATCATAAAGAAAATCCAAAACCCTAACCCCGAAAGATGAAAATCCAACAGTTTTGTGGACCCCATTTTGGGTAGTTTGGTGTATCAACTTCCTAGGGGCGTAACTTTGGTGTACGATCTCTGTTTGTGGTGCACGATAGCTCGTTGGAAATTTATCATCGAGGAGATTCATTTTGGGGGCTCAATTAGAGCCTTTGGATATCATTGAGAAGATATATCGCTAAAAACCTTCATTTAGGCCCTCAAAATGGCCCCGAAAGTTAAAAACTGCTAAAAATAGTAAATTGCCAAAATTGCCAGAAACTTGTTTTGAGCGAGTTGGAAAAGGTGGGTGGCCACTTATATCCACCTGGATCAAAATGGCCCCAGAAGTTCAAGACCCAAAAAACCGTAGAAAAACTGCCAATGTGGAAACCCATGTTTTGAGCCAGTGGGATATGTGGGTGGCCACTGATTCCCACATGGATCAGCCTTATTGCCTCCCACCTAGACACTAAGCCAATGCATTGCAGTCTAGTTTGAAGGTGAAGGGGGATGGCTAGTTGGTCCATCTCTCGCATCTCCTATCTGTTCTAATGCAATCGACGGAGAATCACTATACTTTTTCATTATGTACATAAGAAATGGTATACTTGAACCGATTTTACCTTTGCACTCCTCCATGAGTTGTTCCAGCTCAAGGTCATATGGCCATTCATCATGTCCAAGTTTTCTAGAGGAGGAATCAACATCTTCCTTGGTTCTCCTTCACTAAGGTTGTTGTGTCTCCCTCACGTCCTTTTGGTCCACGGATGGTTTCTACTCATGTTCAACGAACTACTCTGACATCCTTATCTCTGTGAATTCCTCTGATCTTTGTTGCCACTCATCAACCCTCAAACAAAAATCAACCAAGTTGTTAGGGACCTAACCTCCCTAATCACTCACATATGTATAATAATATATTTTCGATGTAATAAAGGTTGACATTAGTTTATAATGACTATTTAATAAATGGGAACAAGTCAATGTAAGAATATCTAATAGAAGCTTCTGCTTCTAGAAAGATCTTCCGCTAGAAGGCTTTTTAGAAGATAGAATTAGTATAAATAAGAGTAGGAGGCATGATGAGTTTTGTCTTGAGAATTATTGTAAAAGAGCTCTTCTCTCCTAGAGGTTTCACCCTCAAAGAGGCAAGTGAACATTGTTTTCTTAAATAAAGGTATCATTTTTAGTGTTGCTCTTCTCAATATTCCGTTGTTTCATTGATATCTGTTGAATATTCCTATTTTTGCATATTATATTACATCTGGTACCTTACAAGCGGTATCAGATCACTTTCCTTGACAGGAATTGTGGGTTTTATTTTCCAGGGTAGAGACGTGTTCCAACGTCTTAAAACTGTAGATATTTGTCATTCAATGCATAAATTTGCGGTCAGGGAAGCATACACGCATGAACTACAAGTGGTTCTTAAGCACACATTGTTGGCCACCCTTGTAACCCCTGTTGGTACCCCTTCGTGTGGTAGAACATTAGATAGAACCTGTATACAGATTGGCCTATATCTCTAGAATCCATCCATAGATAAATCGATCGATCGTCTGACTGCTATAGTGCCACCGAGAACAACACTTGGGAATATACTCTTTATTACTTAGGTAAATGGGTAGTACAACTAAGGCTACAATCTAGCCTCCTTAGTTGGTGCCCTGAGATATTGGGATGAGTACTACTGTTTGACCTCGCACATATATCATAGAGTTATAACACAGGGAAAACCCTTGTCTATAGAAACCCTTAACACCCTAACCCTTGGGATGAAAACAAAACAGAAAAGGAACATAAAAGATATATTGTTTGGCAACCTTACCTCCTGCATTTGGGTTGTGAAATTACTACACATTTCTTCATGTTAAGAATTTGGGTATTTCATCATTGTAGTATTATTTAGATTGGGGTATAAATCCAGAGGAGAAAAAAAGTATAGCAGTCTCACTAACACCCTTATTTGGGACCCATCCCATTGGATTCCTCTCTTTTCCTTGATTACTCTGGTACCTATCAGTTTTAAGACAATTTTTTTTCATGGACCCAAACCCCTTTCCCAACACCCTTATTTGGGGCCTATCCCATTGGATTTCATTTTTCACCCTGATCAGCGTGATACCTATCACATGTCACCATTTTTCTCTATGGTCCCACCCACCCTTCTTGACACCTTTATTTTCCACATATCCCTTTGGACTCCTGTCTTTTCCCCATCTATAGTGATACTCCTCACCTGTAATCTTTTTAGTGTGGACCCGTCTGCCTATTTTTTCTTTTTCCCAAATGGCCACCACCTGCACTCGAGAATGCAATACCTTGATTGTCGACAATATCCAGAATAAGGAGTACATTAAGACTATCAATTCCAACATTGGCAAGCTCAATTCCTCTGTTCAGACCCTCCAGAAACAATGTAAATACATCAATGATACACTCGTCCAATTAATGAGCACCTCCTTGAACCCTAACTCTTCTGAAAAACCTTCCTATCAGGAAGATAATGAATCTTCCCATTACCAAGGTCCTCATTCCACCCACCTCCCTTAAGACCTCTGCCTTCCCAAAAATGAGGTCAACAAATTTGATGGCTTGGATCCCACAGGTTGAGTCACTCAAATGGAACATTATTTCTCTTTGCATGGCATTACTAATGATTTATCCAAGCTTCATTATGGTATCCTACATTTGGATCCAGAACATTGTTAGTGGTGGCAATGACGTTGAAATGCATGCCAAGGGTGTGTGGCTTGGACACAATTTGTTGCAGATATTTATGACTACTTTGACTCTAACACCCATCATTTAGGTTGATTGACCAAGTTGAAGTAGTTTGGGATAGTGGAAGACTTTATTGCAGCCTTTGAGTACCTGGATTTTATAATGGAGGGCATGTCAGATGCCTTCTTCTAAGAATGCTCTATCAATGGTATGAAAGATGAAATTTGTGTCCATGTTCTCATGGCCCGCCACCAAAATTAGTTAGAAGCTACTCAACAAGCCAAGGAATTCCAATAGATTGTCTCCTCCCAGACTAGAAAACCATATTTTCTTCCTCACCCTAAACCCACCAATCCTACCCCTCCTGCAAACCCCCTCAAGATCCAGAAATTAAACTAAGAGGAAATGGATGAACAATGACTCAAGGGTCTTTGTTATACTTGTGATGACAAGTATTTTCTAGGGCAGAATTCTAAGGAAAAAAAGATGTTTATGGCCATGGCTGAGGATATTTCTAAAGAGGAGTTAGTTGTTCCCCTTGTGGATGAGCTACCACCCCCAGTTGATTTGACTCCACCCTATGATCCACCAAAAGTTGAACATGTGATTTCACTAAATTCCCTCACTGGACTCTCTGCTCCCTAAACCCTCAAGCTATTTGGTTACATTAAGAATTAGAAAGTCATCATTCTTGTTGATAGTGGTAGCACCCATAATTTTGTTTATCGCCACATTTCCCAAGAAGTCAATTGTTATACTCGTCCCATTAAAATTTTCAAATCATGATTTCTAATTGAGGGTCCATGAAACATGGAGGACGTTGTGAAAATGTGTGTCTCCAAATTGGTCAATATAACCTGAAATCCCATATGTTTGCTATAGACATGGGTGGTTGTGACATTGTTCTAGGTGTTGAATGGTTACGCACTCTGGGCCCCATTCTCATGGAATTTAAGGAATTAACCATGCAATTTCAACACGAGGGACAACAATATCAGTTCCAAGGAATCACAACAGGTTCCCATGAGATCATCAGTTCCCATCGAATGGAAAAGCTTCTAAAAAAAGGTCATTTGGGTATTATTTCCCAACTCCATTCCATTCAATCAATTGAGACACTCTTAGTGCATCCTGACCTACAATTGTTGGAATAATAAGAGGGGCGGGTGAATTAGTATGATACATTCACTTGTACCTTGAATGGTGCAGTGTCTCCAAAGTGACTGATTGACAAAGACATGTTTGCTATTGTTGGTAGTCGTTGAAGGATTTGGGAAAAATTATCCAACATATCATTCCTCTGTTGCACGAGGGCTTCCACGAGAAACAACTTGATGGGATCTTCTTATCCCATGTTTCTCTTTTCTTCCGCCATGGGAATTCGTTTGGGTTGGTGAGAGCGGTTGTCCTCAAGCGAAACTAGCTCAAGGCCCAACTCTCTATATCCTGACCTCATTGGGGATATGTATTAAGAAACGACAAGGAGTAGCTTGCTCTAACACCACTAATATGGATTATGTTTAGAACAAAATGAAGGCGGAGATATAACAATGAAATATATAGAGATATTGCAATAAACATAGAGATACAACAATGCACATTTTTTATTAATGAGAGAACTGTACATAAACTGTAAAATTTCAAAGTGAATGACTCGCTAGAATGGTGGAAGCTTATCTTTGAGAAGAGATGTGATGGATATGATCAGTGGCAAGAAGAATATGTTTACAATGAGGCTCCAAGTTCCTTTTTAATATAAAGAAAATAAAAAACCATAACCCCAGAAGATGAAACGCCAAAAGGTTTGTGGGCCCCGATTGGGGTAGTTGATATGTCAACTTCTCGAGGGCATAACTTTTGCATACGATCTCCATTTTGGGTGCTCGATACCTTGTCGAAAAATTCTAGTGGAGGAGTACACATTTCGTTCGACCTAAATTATGCCTTCGATAATTGTCTAGGCGCCGTCGTGCCCAAAAAACGTCGTTTAGAGCCTCAAAACGGCCCCGGAAGTTCAGGACCCAAAAAACCATAGAAAAACTATCAATGTGGAAACCCATGTTTTGAGCCAGTGGGATAGGTGGGTGGCCATAGATTCCCACCTGTATCAACTTTATTTTCTCCCACCGAGACACTGAGCCAACGTGTTGTAGTCTAGTTTGAAGGTGAAGGGGGATGGCCAGTTGGGCCATCTCTCGCATCTCCAATATTTCCTAATGCGATCAATGGAGAGTCATTGTACTTTTGCATTATGTACATAAGAAGTGGTACACTTGAACCGATTTTACCTTCACACTCTTCCATGAGTTTTCTAGCTCAGGGTCATATGGTCATTCATCATGTCCAAGTTTGCTAGAGGAGGAATCAACCTCTTCCTTGGTTCTCCTCCACCAAGGTTGTTGTGTCTCCCTCATGTCCTCTTTTTCCATGGATGGTTTCTACTCATGTTCAATGAACTGATCCAACATCCTCATCTTTGTGAATTCTTCATATCTCTATTGCCACTCATCAACCCTTAAACAAAAATCATCCAAGTTGTTAGGGACCTAACCTCCCTAACCCCTCACATAGGTAGAATCATATATTTTCTATATAATAAAGGATGGCATTAGTTTATAAGGACTATTTAATAAATGGGAACAAGTCAATGTAAGAAGACCTAATAGAAGCTTCCACTTCTAGAAAGATCTTTCGCTAGAAAGTTCTTTATAAGATAGAATTAGTATAAATAAGAGTAGGAGGCATGGGAAGTTTTGTCTTGAGAATTATTGTAATAGAGCTCTGATCTACTGGAGGTTGCACCCTCGAAGAGGGAAGTGAACATTGTTTTCTTAAATAAAGGTATCATTTTTAGTGTTGTTCTTCTTGATATTATGTTGTTCCATCGATATCTGTTGAATATTCTTATTTTTACATATTATATTATATATGGTACCTTACAAGCAGTATCAGAACACTTTCCTCGACATGAATTGTGTTTTTATTTTTATTTTATTATTATTATTATTTATCCGGGGTAGAGATGTGTTCTAGTGTCTTAAAACTACAAAGATCTATCATTCAACGCATAAATCCATGGTCAGGGAAGCATACACGCAGGAACTCCAAGTGGTTCTTAAGAGCACATTGTTGGCCACCCGTGTAACCCCTGTTGGTACCCCTTCATGTGGTATCACATCAGATAGCACCTGTATACAGACTTTCCTATATCTCCAGAATCTCTCCATAGATAAGTCGATCGATTTCCTGACTGCTATAGTGCCACAGAGAACAACAATTAGAAAGATACTCTTTAGTACTTGGGTAATTGGGTAGTACGACTAAGGATATGGTCTAGCCTCTTTAGTTGGTGCCCTGAGATATTGGGATGAGTATTATTGTTCAACCTCACACATATATCAGAGAGCTATAGCACATGGAAAACCCTTGTGTGTAGAAACCATCAACACCCTAACCCTTGGGACAGAAACAAAACAGAAAAGGAACAGACAAGATCTATTGTCTCGCAACCTTTCCTTCTGCATTTGGGTTGCTAATTTACTACACATTTTTTCCCGTTAAGAATTTGGGCATTTCATCACTGTAGTATTATTTAGAACGGAGTATAACTCCACTGGAGAAAAAAAAAAGAATATCACTGACACCCTTATTTGGGACCTATCCCATTGGATTCCTCACTTTTCCCTGATTACCGTGGTACCTATCATTTTTAAGACAATTGTTTTTCATGGACCTAAACCCATTTCCTGACACCCTTATTTGGGCCCTATCCCACTGGATTTCCCTTTTTGTGCTGATTATCATGATACCCATCACCTGTCACCATTTTTATCTATGGTCCCACCCACCCTTCGGATACCTTTATTTTCCACATATCCCTTTGAACTCCTCTCTTTTTTCCATCTGCGGTGATACTCCTCACCTATAATATTTTTAGTGCATACCCATCTACTTATTTTTTCCTCTTCCCAAATGGCCACCACCCACGCCCAAGAACTCAATATCTTGATTTTCGACAATCTCCATAACAAGGAGGACATCAAGACTATCAATTCCAACATTGGAAGGCTCAAATACTCTATTTAGACCCTCCAGGACCAATGTAAAGACATCAAAGACAGACTCACCCAATTAATGAGCAACTCCCTGAATCCCAACTCTTCTGAAAAACCTTCCTATTAGGAAGATAATGACTCTTCCCATTACCAAGGTCCTCATTCCACCCACCTTCCTCGAGAACTCCACCTTCCCAAAATTAAGGTGAAAAAATTTGATGGCTTGGATCCCACGGACTGGGTCACTCAAATTGAACATTATTTCTATTTGCATGGCATTACTAATTATTTAGCCAAGATTCAATATGGTATCCTACATTTGGATCTAGGACACTAGAAATAGTGGCAATGGCGTCGAAAGGCACGCTAAGGGTATGTGGCTTGGACACATTTTGTTGCATATATTTATGACTTCTTTGACTCTAACACCCATCATTTAGGTCGATTGACCAAGTTGAAGCAGTTTGGGATAGTGGAAGACTTTATTGCAGCCTTTGAGCACTTGGATTTTAGAATGGAGGGAATGTCAGATACCTTCTTCTGAGAATGCTTTATCAGTGGTATGAAAGATGAATTTTGTGTCCATGTTCTCATGGCCCGCCCCCAAACTTGGTTGGAAGCTACTCAACGAGCCAAGGAATTCCAACTGATTGTATCCTCCCAAACTAGAAAACCATATTTTCTTCCTCACACTAAACCCACCAATCCTACCCCTGCTGCAAACCCCCTCAAGATCCAGAAATTAACCCAAGCATAAATGGATGAACACCAACTCAAGGGTTTTTGTTATACTTGTGATGACAAATATTTTCTAGGGCACAAGTGTAAGGAACAAAATCTTTTTATGGCCATGATTGAGGATATTTCTAAATAGGAGGCAGTTGTTGCCCCTATGGATGATCTACCACCCCAAGTTGATTTTAATCCACTCTCTGATCCACCAAAAGTTGAACCAGTGATTTCACTATATTCCTTCATTGGCTTCTCTACTCCCTAGACCCTCAAGATAATTGGTTACATTAAGAATAAAAATGTCACCATCCTTGTTGATAGTGGTAGCACCCATAATTTTGTTCATCACTGCATTTCCCAAGAAGTCAATTGTTATATATGTCCCATTAATAATTTTCAAATCATGATTTCTAATTGAGGGTCCATGAAATGTGGAGGACGTTGTGAAAATGTGCAGCTCCAAATTGGTCAATATAACCTGAAATCCCATATGTTTTCTATAGACATGGGAAGTTGTGACATTGTGCTAGGTGTTGAATGGTTATAGACTCTGGGCCCCATTCTCATGGATTTTAAGGAATTAAACATGCAATTTCAACATGAGGAACAACAATCTCAGTTCCAAGAAATCACAGCAGGTTCCCATAAGATCATCAATTCCCATTGAATGGAAAGTCTTCTCAAAAAAGGTCATTTGGGTATTATTTCCTAACTCCATTCAATTCAAGTAGTTGAGACACCCTCAATGCATCTTTACCTCCAATTGTTGGAATACCAAGAGGGGGGGTGAATCAATATGAGCACTTTATTATCACTTTTAACCATTATATGCAATCATTAACATCATCAACAATATATCATCAATATATATCATGAGAAGTATAAATCAATAGAGCATAATAGACATCCATATAAGCATGGTAGATACCTTCCTGAATACTTATTGTTGTAGATACATGTCCAATCTTGAATACCATTCTTTGGGAGTTTGTTGAAATCCATACAATTCTTTCTTCAACCTACAAACATAATATCCCTTTTCTGACAGAAGAAATCCTTATGGTTGTTCGATGTAGACTTCTTCTTCTAATTCTCCATTAAGAAAGGATGACTTAACATCCATTTGATACACCTTGATTCTTTTTTAACGTGCATAAGCTAAGATCAATTTGATTGCTTCCATCCTAGAAACTGGGGAAAATGTTTCTTCAAAATATCTTTTGCATACTAATCTTGTTTTGTTTCTGGTTACATGTTCATCCTCGCTCAATTTGTTTCGAAAAACCCACTTTGTAACAATCATGTTCTTGTTCTTTGGTCTTGGAACCAGTTCCCGTGTGTCACTCTTCTCTATCTGATCCAATTCTTCATCCATAGCCTTGATCATGTTCATCTTTGTTGGCCTCTTCAAAACTGCTTGGTTCAATTGTAGATAACAATGCTAGGTGTTGTTGTTCTGATGAAAGTATTATTCTTCAGGTTTCAACTCCTGCATATTTATTCCCAATAATATGTTTTGGTGGATGATTTTTCTGTACTCGTCTACTAGGTGTCTTAAGAGGTATATGTTTCTCATCTGCCTCTTGTTCTACTTCTAGTTGCTCTTATTCTTCTTCTTCTTCTTTTAGATCTTCCTTCTTATCCTTCTCTTCTAAATATTTGCTTCCTTATTTTCCTTTCCATACATCTGTCTCGTCAATAATTACATTGTTGCTTTCCACAATTCTGTTGAGTCTTGGATTGAAGCATTTATACGCTTTTTTTTTCTTGAATACCCAACTAATATGCCCTTATCAAATTCAGAGTCAAATTTTCCAAGCCTGCCATCTTCTCATTTGATATAACATTTGCTTCCAAATACTCTGAAATGCTTCACATTTGTAGGTCTTCCTTTCCATAACTCGTAGGGAGTCTTATCATTGTTGTTTTTGAGCATTCCTCTGTTTGGGATGAGAAATTTTGTATGTACTACTTGTGACCAAAATATGTCACTCAAATTGGAATCTTTTAACATGGTTCTGGCCATTTCCTGCACTGGTATGTTCTTCCTTTCAATAACTCCATTTTGTTGAGGTGTCCTAGCTACTAAGAACTGTCTCTTTATTCCATGTTCGCCACATAAATCCATGAATTCCTTTGATGTAAATTCTCCTCCATTTTCTAATCTCAAACACTTGATTTTCAAATCCATCTTAGTTTCAACCATTTCTTTGTATATCTTGAAGTGCTTGAATGCCTCTGACTTCTTCCCCAGAAAGAAAACAACAACCATTCTTGTGTAGTCACCAATCAATAACATAAAATATTGTTCTCCATTTAATCCCTTCGCTTTTGTAGGTCCACATAATTCAATGTGTATAATATCCAATGGTTTTATCGTGGAATAATTTTTTGATTTGAACTTGGTCTTGGTTTGTTTTCCTTGTAGACGATGCACAGATAGAGTATTTACTGGCTTTGAAATCTTGGGAATTTTTTTCACTACTTCCTTTATGCTAATTTTGACAAGGTTATCAAAGTTTATGTGACCCATCCTTTTGTGCTAGAACCAACTTTCATTTTCCTTTCCTAAGCAACATTGTCCCCTTCCAATCTCATTCAGGACATATATGTTGTTAGGGGTTCTTCTAACCGTAGCCACAAATTTGTCTGATCCTTCTTTTCTTATCTCACGTTTTTCTGAGTCAAAAAAAAGTTTTTTTCCTTGATCAAACATTTTACTGATACTTAGAATATTTTCCTTCATATCTTCAACCAGTAGAACATTTTCTACCTTTGCATATTTTCTTCCAAGCTTGACTAGATTCTCTTGTTTTATCCTCATTTCATAAGCTGTGAATATTCAATGTAGCTTGTCCATGCTCAAACTGTTAAGATCTATTATTTCTTCCAAGGATGACATTTTAGGATAAAATCTCATAGGTAGAGATCTTAAAACCTTTTGAACAACCATTGACTCATGAACTTCTTATCCTATTCCTCTAATAATGTTCACAGTTTCATTAACTCATAGAAAGTAGGTTGCACTGTCTTCATCTTCCTTCATATTCAGTTGCTCAAACTTAGCTCTAAGGGTTTGAAGCTTAGCTCTCTTGACTTTGGTATCTCCTTCGTAAATATTTTTAAGTTTATCCCAAATATCCATTTGCACTCTTGCAATGCATAACTTTGACAAACACTGAATCATCCAGACTGCTCAGAATGGTGCCTTTATCCTTTGAGTTGTTTTCATTGAGTTTATTTCCATCTTTATCAGTTGGGGGAGTGGCTAGTGCTACATATTTGTCTACTACTGACTGCTAAACATCAAATCCATGTTTTATTCCAAAAGGCATAGTTATATCCATAAAACCTTGGTGCTCCAATCTTAGTGTATTACATGATCTCCTTCCAGTGGTTAAACTATTTCTTGAAGGACTTTCTTTGATACCAATTGTAGGAATACTGAGAAGGGGGGGTGAATCAATATGAGCACTTTATTATCACTTTTAACCATAATATGTAATCATTAACATCATCAACAATATATCATCAATATATCATGAGCAGTATAAATTATCAGAGCATAATAAACATCCATAGAAACACAGTACACTATAATTTATGTGGAAACCCAAATGGTAGAAAACCACTGAAATTTTTTCTTATATATCAAAAGAATACATTCATTGGAAGCACCAACTTCCCAATTTTCCAGCTACAACTGGAAGGAGGCTACGACCCCCTATTTATAGGCTCCAAACTAAAGGAAGCTACAACTCCTTGAATTCTATGGCTACAACCCCCTGATTCTAAGGCTCCAACCTAAAAGAAGCTTCAACTCCCTGTGTTCTCCAACACCAACCAGAAGGAGAATGCAACCCCCTTTCCTTTCCCTGTCCTACCACCATGAAATATAAATGTAGACCAAACTATCACTAGCACTGATACTATCACCACCTCTGATAATCAACTTGTAATCAACTTGTCACTGCCACTTCAACCTGTAACTGATCATCAACCTATAACATGTCACTGTCACATCAACCTATAACTGATCATCAACCTGTAATCTGTCACTTTCCTTGTCACTGATATATCAACCATATCTTCTCATATAGACCATATCAACATCAAGTATCCAAACCATGTACCACGATGTACCTTAATCATGCATCATACCATATACCATAATATATGCCTCAAACATATGTCACTATCTCAAATATGTGTCTCTAACAATAAACCATAACAATCATATACTTGTTGGCAGCCCAACAACCATCTCTTGTTTTTGATATTTTTATGAATAACGTAATTTACAACATGAGATTTTTAAATTCATTGTTTGTCATGTATATATGATTTTATTTATTGTTATCATTTATAGATTGTTGTTTTTATGGTTTACATTCATTTTGAGAGTGGTCTTGATGTTGTATTCTTTCCTTTTGTCTGGTTTGAATTTCATGGCTTCCAACATCAAATTCAAATGCCATTTAATTTTGTTTTCTACATATTTTTTATGCCAATGAATGAACTTCGTGATTTGGGAATTTGTCACTACCTCTTATTGAATTTTTCTGTTGTATATCATTGTTGCTTGTGAACTTTAAGAATGGCTTTCTTGGTAATCTGGAAAAGTAACAATGACCTTTCAAGTGCGAAGGCTTATTGCGAAACATTTTTTTATATGACATTTGTTCACATTAGGTCAAATTTGAATGTATGAGAGACAAAATCAGATCTGTGGTGATACACAAATGTCTTAAAAATTATGAGCTCTGCCCTGAAAGTCTATGGTTTCATAATTTTGTTTTGAATCTTGAAAATTACAATGAGTTACAGAATCGGTTTTCATTTAATTCTGGCTAGTAATGACTATCATGTTGACTGAAGGATCTTATGGCTCGGATGAGTTGTGTTTCCAGAATTGTTTATGGCTCATGTCTTATGTTTCTAGAAGGTTGCATGATTGATTGAAAGCAAGCTACATAATTTGGCTATTTGAAACTCTTTTTGTTCCAAGACTGGTTTGAAATGATTTACATGACCTTTTATCACAAGCTTTGAATGGTATCAAAAGGATCTAGTTATTATAACACAAAATGTTTGAAATTTTATTATTGATGACATCCTACATAACCCCTTTTGTATAACAAAGCTAGGTCATGAATAATTATCAAATGACATGAGGGTTGGATGATGTTAACGCCTCCATAAGGTTGTAATGATCTCACTTAATCTTGTAAGACTGAGTATAGAAGCACCTTATCTCAACCTTTATTCCGATACTTTAATTATCATATGTTTGAATTGGTATGGAACTCAACGTAGTATTCTTATGGAAAAAACACATGTTATATACGGGGTCAAAACTTTCGAACTTTGAACAATGCATTTTGATCTAATGCACCATAAACATGGTGCAACATCATCGACACTTTGGCGATATGGTTACCATTGCACACGTCACTCTCATTAAAGATTGGGATCATATTGAAACATGCATGCTTTAGACACCAATAACACTCACAACCATTCTTAAAATAGTTAAAAGATTGATGCGTTGGGTTTTGTGATCAATAGATATCTGAATGGTGATGTGAATCTTGACTATAATTCTATGGCTATCCTCTTAATAGTTAGTGGTTAATTAATTATGTTTTCATTGATATTTTTCTGGATTATTTTGTCTTCGTTTGACCCAATGATAAGCTCGAGGATATTCATCTGCCCTACGAAATGAAGTGCTAAAGCATGTGGTATTTTTACATGACGTAAAATTAGAGATGCAACGAGATCATGAACTGTTTGGCTATTCTCGCATCAAAGAAAGAACAAAAAATAACAGGTTTAGGGATTCCTATCATTCCACAGGGAGTGGTTTTTGAATGCTATTTACAAACAAACAAAGAGGAATTTTGGGAAACTGTTGAAAACCCATCTGGGAAGAAGGTCTATTTACCTAAACCTAGAAGGGTTTCTCCAGAAACGACATATTCTAGGATCTGCAAGTGAATATTTGAGGCTGATTTTTCAAGATTTCATCTGCAACATAATGGAGAGGTAATTTTGCGGGCCACATTACGGGAAAACGGTGAAGAATTTTGAGAAACCACTGAAAACCCACTTGCAAAATGGGTTGCTTTAGCTTACACGCGAGAAGATTCCAGAAATGGTGAACGGTTTAGCATGTACGGGTCGTTCTTTGAAGTGAAATTTTCCATATTTTGCCTAAATTCGTCAAAGAAGTTTCCAGCTCATAAACCAAGGATTAATATGGAAGAAGCAGATGTTGATCTATTTCAGTTATGTGTCATGGAGCCATTTTTTAACACAATTTGTTTTACATCTGTTAAATAATATTAGGACAGAATCATTACAAACAAAATCATGTTATTTTATGATGAATTGTCCTGTTATCAAACAAACTCGAATTTGTTGTTAAAATCGATATTATTTTGTGAGATCTGACCCTATCTTAAGATATGGGATCGATACTCTTTGTTGGGATTTAAAAGGGGTGGTTGGAACTGTGAGAAGGACAACTTTTTCTGGATTACAGAATGGACATATGATTTTGGAAGTGATATGGGAAAAGCAGTTTGTTGTTGGCTTTAGACCTGTGTGAACTATGCAATGCTTGTTTCATTGTATTCTCCTATTATTTCTATGTTATGAGATGTTATTAATATTGATTTATCTTTAGTCTTGTCTTCACATGATATTTCATATCACTCATTATTTAAATGTTGTCCATGATCTGTTGGTCTAGTTTGTACCTGTGATCAATCAATCATTTAGTTATTTATGAGTTTACTTCTGATGTTAAATGATTGATAACATCAAATATTAGGATTGGGATTTATTTCATCTTCAGTTTTTGGTTATCTTGAGGTCACATGACATTTAAGTAGTTATTTTTCTGTTGTTATAAATTCACTCCAAAACATGAAATACTTCCTTGAATTTCTTTAGGAAGTTCTATGATTGTCTCTGTCATAGGTTTCCTCTTAATACAAGACAAACCGGAGCTCATACAACGTAGGAAAAGGAACTTAGATTTTTATGGCTGACCTATTAGAGGTTAGTAGATGCATTTCTTTCTTTTATTCAAAGTTGTTTATGAATGAAATGATGATTGCATTAATTAGCTTTGACTATTTTTGTGTCATTGTTTCAATCGTGTTCGCTTAGTATTTATTTGTTTAATATCCTTAAACACCAAAAAAAGTATTGTTCATATTTGACCTCGTTCAAAAACTTTATCAAACAACTATTTTCACAATATTTTATTTAAAACCTTGTAGATTGTTTATAATCATTGTATATTAACACTATTAGCTCAACATTTTGTAATTAGTAGGTTAATTGTTAGAATCATAGCTTTAGATTAGTTTATTTATTTTTATTGTTTTTAGGACCCCAGTTGGCTGACAGATCCATTAAACCCGTCAGGTTAGATCATACCAAATGGCTTGGGTTAATTAGACAATCCCGGTTCGGAACTAACCTTCGAGTTGACGGTGTGTCATAAACGCCCGTCAACAAATGGCGCTAGAAGGAGGGTCGACTGAAAAGTTGGCCTTGTAGGAGCCTTTATTTCGAATGTATTTAATTTCCCATGGCTCCCCATATCACTGTGTTGGAAAATGCTTTCCACTTCTCATTACCTGGTATTCCCAACAAGACAATCTCTTGCTTGTCCAAACTCACCTTTGATGGTGAGGGGAATGTATCTGCAAAAGACCATCTTAACAAGTTTTGGTGTAAATGCAACAAGCATGATATTTTTGACTTAAAGGTTTTATGCAGACTGTTCGCATTTACATTTAGGGGTTGGATTAAACTTTGGTTTGAGACTTTTCCAGCACATCACATTATTGATTGGTTTCAATTTGTAGAGGAATTTTTAGACTCTTTTGAAATTTATGATTATAATCGATTATGTGAATAATTTCAGGCTCTGATAATCAATAACGATTCATCCCCTGAGGGATTTTTAACAAGCATCCATCATGTTCTCTGTAAATTTTATCTTGATGACATGTCGTTTGTACTAAATCTCCTCTTCGATGTTTGTGCCCCTTTCATCCAACCATTTTCAATCGCAATTGATGAATCAATTACAAATTCTAACACTCAATTGCGAGATGATTTTTTTTTGCAAGATGAGATGAATCCATCATAAAATCTTGAACAAGCAAGGGAGGTAGAATCTATTGAAAATGTTCTCACTAATGATCAAACTTCTTTTTCCTCTGATCCATTGCATCTTCAATCCTCAACTATTGTGGAAGAATATTTTATTGTGAGTCTAGGTATATGTCCACCTTCTTTTGACTCTTGCTCTAATCAATACCTAAATTCAGTTATTAAAGAACACGTAGGTGACGAGAATGATCTTGAGTGTTCTAACATTCCAATAAAACAGATTAGAGATATAGATCCACAATTTAAAGAAAGAACCTTAAACCTTCATTCACAAATCATACCTTATCCACAGGAAAGATTAGATGTTTTTCATGAAAGTATCTTCGAAAATCCCAATGATCATGAGAGTTTTCATGGAAGTTTTGAATTGTCTATCATACAAGAGGCAAATTTAGATGATCATATTATGTTGAAGGATTTATCACCAAAACAGAGTGAAATAGTTAAGGCATGTGAAGAGGAATTTCTTGGGAACACCATAGTAAATTATCATAGCTCAAGAGAATCTGTTCTCGTGCTCATTTCTTATTCATTTACTTTTTATATCCTGATCTCTTCTCAGATTCTGGTGTGCATAATACTTTACCCATGGTATCTTACTCTTTTCCATCACAATCTTATCTTTTCAATATGTCAATATTTGGTGAAATTAATTTCAAACATAACATTTATGAAGTTGGATTTGACGCTCTTTCACTTTCATGGGGAAAAGTTATGTCGCAAGATGATTCTACACGAGTTATTTTTGAAAAAGATAATGCACTCATTCTTATCGAGATCAAAGATTTTGCATTGTATATTCATTCTTTGATTAGTTCAAGTATTAATGATCATGCTTCACACTTTGAACCAATCCATCTCGTTAAAAGGACGGCTCAAATCAACAATTTGGATTTTGTAATGAATCCTCTTATCATGTCTTCCCCATTGATAGATCTAGTTCATCAAAGTCATAGCTTGTGTTCTAACTTTTGTGACATGATCTTAGAATGGCTTGAGGATTCATATCTAAAAAAAATTCATAATAAAGGTAAAGTTATGATTGCTTTGCTTCTACCTGAATATACAGGAAGTAAGCATGACATGATTTTTTTAGATCCTCCATCTGAATAAATGGATGAACACGTGGAAAATTGTCAGGAGGATGGGGCACTTCAGCCTTGGCCGATGGTTATCAGGTCCCCATGATATTGAAAATTTTTCCAAACTCACATACATTCTTCCATGCCATTGTGGTCCATATCACGACAGAATTGCGGATTGGATGGAGGATTCATACATCAAAACTTTTCAAGGGAATGGTAAGTTCATGCTTGATTTGTTTTTAAATGATGATTATAAAGGTAAGTATGATGTATTTGTGTCTTACTTTGATGCACTTCCATTCTTGTTACTAATGTTAGATTTTGTTTTCGTTGCAGGACTGGAGTTCCCCCGATGGATACATTGGAAATGCGACTACACTTAATATTTTGATTTGCTTAGTAGTTAGAGTAGGTTTAGGAGTAGGTTTCCTTTTGTTATAGTGCAATTATGAAATATGTGGACGCACGAGGAGAACCATCATCTTAATGTTGTCAAGGAAGTCTATTTTTTTTTCTTTCTCTTTGATTTTCATAACTATTTTGATTAAACATTTTGGAATGCTTTCAAATATTATGAAGCATTAATAAAGAGATAATGGATTTGATCTTTAATTCACATTAGTTTTTCCCTGACAAGCATAGCTTACCACTGCACATAATTGCACCCAGACTGATTAAGGATTTTATTGCTTCCTTGTAGTCTCTGTGACTTTTAATAATAAGAATTGGTCAAAATAATGTCTCATGCATCATTATCTTAAGAAAAGAACCTGCCTATACAAAAATCTCTGAACATTATAGTTCTTCCTTTTTCTCAATGAGAGGTGGGCCTAGTTTTTGTTTTGGCCAAATCATTTTGTGAAGTTTGATTTTTTTTTTTTTTATTGGTTCATTTTGACTCCTGGTTTTGAATTTCTTCAATAAAATCTGATTTGGTTCATCTTTTGTGTGTTTCTTTCTTTTATACCTTTGATTGGATCTCTTCCTCATTTTGTATATATAGCTTTCTGATTCATTATTCTATTGTTCGAGACTAATCATCATGATGAAACACCACTTAAAGATGGTACTACCTGTTAATTTTCAAATGACTTGAGATAGTTCAACTTTGTTCTTGAAATAAAATACAACTATGCTCTGATGGTCAATATTAAATTTTGATTCTTACCATTATCCCCGCCCTGCATTGGTTATCTTGAAATTAATGAGTTGTTACTAAACCTGGAGTAATCTTTGAAAATCATGATAACCTTAAGACTTATTACACCATCCTTGTTCTTAAGGAAATACCTGGATCTACTTCCCCATCTTGTAGTCAATCTCATTTCAGAGGTTGAATTTTGTCCCATGATTGGATCACCTGTGTGCTTAAAAATAACATAAGGTCCAAACTGTAAGTGGGAAGGTCTCATCACGAGCCGATCCATCATGACCATAGGGGTTTTTACGGAAGTGAAATTATCATTTTTGGTTACCAAGCCATGATAATGGTCTTTAGTTTTTCAAACCAAAGAACAAGAGGTCTCACCACAAGCCATCTTTCTCACCTCCATAAACCTTCGTGGATGATGTTGTTGTTAACTAGTTCCCAAGCTAGAGTAGTGACTTTTAGTTCGGTTCCTAAAATATAAAAAATCATTAATCCCAGGAATGATCCATCATGTGTCCTTAACTATGAGATGGAATCAAAGCATCCAGATAGGTTAAAAGGCAACCCTGTCGAGGCTATGGGCGCCTCCTGTCAACAGAGGCCATGCCTGTGGTATTGAAGTCCTATTTTTATAACTATCATGATTCATTGATGAAACAGTCTTTTAGATCTCAGATCCTTAAAGGATTTCTTTATTTTTTAAATGGTGACATCATCGATATATATGACAATAGGCTTATTAATTAGTCCTCTAAAGGTAATATCCATTGCCCGTTGGAAAATTGCACCTGTGTTTATCAATCCAAATAGCATTTTTTGATAAGCATAAGTACCCCATTTGGTTCTAAATGTAGTTTTGAGTCTATCATTTGGGTGTACTAAGATCTGATTATACTTGGAAAACTCATCTAAAAATGACACCATTTTGGAGCCAAAAATTGATTGAATAATTTGTTCCATAGGAGGCAATGGAAAATTATATTTTTCAGAAGCTTTGTTGAGGTTTTTGAAATCAATTACAAATTCGTATATAACCATTCTTATTCTTAACTGGAACAATATTAGACACCCATTTGGAATGTCTTACTGGAAAGATAATTTTAGCTTTTAATAGCTTATTCAGTTCATTTTTTATTTGTGATTCAAGATTTGGATGGATCTTTCTAATTTTTCATTGCACATGTTTTTCTTCTGAAAGCATAGGAATTGTATGTTGAATTATGGATGTATCAAAACAATTCACCATATGACCATTCAAAAGCATCCTTATATTGTTTGATAAGATCAATGAAGGTGATTCTTTCAAAAGATGAACAACCTAATCCCAAGTTAACACTTCGAGGATTCTGATCTGTACCCAAATTAACAATCTCAACATTCATAGTAGGGCTATTAGTTTTGCAATTCGTTGGTTTCTTGAATCTATCTTTGAGATCATAGAAATCTTCTAACTTAACCACAGACTTGGGAATGCTTTTTTCATATTTTATTTCATCACCTTCAAGAGATTGATTCAATTCATGATCATGATAGTCTTCATCAATGATGTCATTATCATATATTCCTTCTGAAGTGAGGAAAATAGTAATATCTTCATCATCATTAAAAACTCTCCAATTAGTGATATTATCTAGTACTGAAGGTGTAAAAATTAATTCCACTGAAAATCTATCAGGACTGAAATCTCCAGGAGGAATAAGCTTTGAAGAAACATTTGTTAACAAATCAACACTAGCATTTTGCAATATCAAAATAGGAGTAATGTTGAATGTCAAAAAATTGCAAATGAGGTCTTGTACTAATTGTCGGTAATTCCTCAAATGTTTGGAAACACAATGAATTTCATTTATTACATGTTTAAGAACGATATTTGAATCACCAAATACAAATATATCGTGCAAATGCATGTTGATAGCCTTGTTTAGAACCTGTACCAATGCTTCATACTCAATAATATTATTAGTACATTGAAATTCAAGTCTACAGGTTAACATAGTTTTTTCTCCATTGGGATTAACCAAAATGCAACCTCCATCGGTTTCGTCATTAGATTTTGAACCATCAAAGTATAATTTCCAAAATGGATATTTTACAGGGGTATTTACAGAATTATCTACAAAATTTACACAGTGAGAAAGACCAATTTGAGAAAAGTTCTCGATTTATGAACATAAGTTCTACTGAAAAGGAGAAATTCTAGCAACAAAATTCGTAAAGAATGAATCAGCTAAGTGATTTCCTATAATGGAATTGACAAAAACATCAGGTTCATTTTCCCCATCCAGATCAACAAAATTAAATTTCATATGTTCTTCTATATCAATCTTGATCTGATTAGGTTTACCATTATAAGGAAGCCAAAGGTGTGACCAATTCGTGGAAAAATAACCATTAAGTTTTGCAGACCAGTCTCTACTTAGGATCAAACCATAGGCATTAGGAATATCATCAATTATAATATCAATTATTTGAAATACTTTAGGATTGGAAGAGAGTTTGATCATAACCTCATTTAATTCTCCTAAGACCTTTTCTTTTGTTTTGTCTAATTGTACAATCTGTATAGCCGATTTTTATGGTTGGGCATTGATTTGAAGACAAACAAAATAAGGCATAATGATGCACCAGAATCAACCATACAATTGTGTACATTTTTGTTAAAAAATTCAAAAGTAAGAAGTAATGAAGGAGTATGTGAGTTGGATCTATCACCAATTAAGACTACAACGGTCTTCTTATTAAATGAAGAATTATGAGCAATTACATTTTTTTATTTGTTTTCTACTGTGGTAAAGGTAAAGGTGATTTGTCAGTAGCACCTAAAACTTTTAACAAACTATTTTTCTGAGATTTTAGTTTGTTTAATTCATATAAAGAAATATTTTCCCTTGTCTTCTTCATATATTATACAATATCATATTCAATCTTATTAGCAATGATTAAAGTCCTAGAAGTTGACATGTCTTCATTTGATTCATTGTTTGAAATAGTAGTTGGTGGAGAAGATTTGAAAGTTGAAGGTGAAATTTTTCTTCTAGTTTGAGCGGCAAGAGATTCATGAGCTTCTTCTTCGCCAAAAAATCCATTGATGTCCCAGAAAATATTTGTATCTTGTATTTCATCTTCATTGACTTCTTCTTCATCTGCATTGACCTCTTCGCTTTCGAGAGTAGAAATCTGACTACCAGGAGGTGTTTGCAAGTTCTTCTTGACAAATGGTCTAAAAGGTCTATTGGAAACTTCAACAAGTTTTCCTTTAACATCAACCATTTCATTTGCTATTGTTTTCATAACCTTCTGAAGACTATCAATATCAAAAGAATATTTATCCTTATTTTCCTCCTTCGTAATAGCCTTCTTTATTATCTAAGAAGACCTTGGTTTCTCAACTGAAGATTTATTTGCAATGCTAGACATTTCCTTTTCAACCTCTAAATATTATTGCATTGCTTCAGCTAAAGTATTATTGGCTCCTCGCTTAACAAACATAGCAATAGATATTGCCAGAGCAGAAGAATAAAATTGATCTGAATATCAACTCCAGGTTTGGATGTATCACGCATTTTATTAAGCAATTTAAGAAACCTTTGATTAAAATATTTAATTTTTTCTTTTGGACCCATTTTGATCTTGGAAATTTATACCAGTAAAGTGGATGAAGTTTTATCATCTCCAATTTTTTTGATAAACAAATATTCAAAATTATCCCAATTTGCAATGGAATTAGCTTGTAGTGAAAAATACCAAGTATAATCCTCTCCTTCGAAAGTATAGGGAAAAAGTAAATAGACCACATCTTCTTTCTCAAAACCTCTAAGTTTAATGGCTAACATAAATATGTTGATATGTTCATCCGAAGCTTGTTTTGATATAGGATCAAATTTAGGCAACCATTTATTAGGATTTTTTGGAAGATCATGTTGAGCTCAAGGAACATTAACTGCTCCTAGTGTTCGCCAAAAACTTCGGGTGAATACAGAGGTTTCGAAGAAATTCCAGATATGGGGTCAATGATAGATGTATTACTAGAAGACCTTCGAGCATGAGTTTAAGATTGAGCAGAATGAGATGAAATTTCAGCATCACTAGCTCAAGGAGGAACAACTTCTGAATTTATAGATTTAGATATTGATGATGATTTGGAAGTTGCAAGAGATATTGAGGGAGAAGGTGATCTCTTAGGATGGCTACCAGATTTTTGTGATTTTTTGGCCATTCATTATCTAAACGCCCTCCTTCTAGCGCCAAAAATGTCGATGGCCAAAATTGACCATATTCAACATTTGGGAAAATCACCTAGTCAGGATCCCAATTAGATCCTTTTCCATTGAAATGGTGATTTCGATTGATTTTGGGTCTAGTTACCTTTGATTAATCTAAGCTAAAACTAAAGCAAACTAAACTAATCTAAAACTAAATTCACACTTGATATTAATTCAAGACTAAATTGTGTCTTTGTTGATATATAATATTTATAAGTTGAGATAATTAACAAAGGACAACACAGAGATAGAATTTTACTCCTACGAAAGGAGATTTTCTTTTTCAATAATATTTAATATATATATATATATATATATATATATAGTTTTATGGATTATTAAAAGCAAATAAGTAACTTTTATTCTGGAATTACACACAATAATTATTATTCTATAATATTTTGATGTAAATACTAATCTAAATATCACCCGAGTATAATTTTTATTTTTGCATATGAATTAAACAAGAAAAGCAATGCCTAAAAGATATATATCGTTAAGAATTTGTTTCAATATTGCAAATGTAAATAAGATAAAGGTTTGTCTAAGCAGTTAAATAGATCTTGTAAAGCAACACCATTCATATACAAATTCAATCGGCCAATTATCATATGAAACAATAGAAAGAATCAACACAATTGGTTAATAGTAAACAATTGTGAAAATAGTAATATTGGAACATAAGATTTAATAATCAGATTTCAATAAAAGATAAAAGATAAAGTATAAAAATACCAGTAATAGTACCAAGCATCAATAATTGAAATGCAGATTGAAATTTGAATGATGCAATGTTCATATTA
This sequence comes from Picea sitchensis, assembly GCA_010110895.2. Lineage (NCBI taxonomy): Eukaryota > Viridiplantae > Streptophyta > Pinopsida > Pinales > Pinaceae > Picea > Picea sitchensis. The sequence goes on from SNQJ01S0014828.1 coordinate 73,523, forward strand.
AAAAAAAACTTTTAAACAACAGTTTCTTTTTGAATGCCCTTATATGAACTTACTCTTTAAAGAGTTCAAGTATCCTACAACTATTATCATTTAATTAATAACGATCACTTCCTCAAAAATAGGAAGGAGATAATGTCAAATTACTATTCATCCCCAACCATAGTCTAATTTTAATAAAATTTACAAAATTCTTTCTAGAAACATCTACGAGCTTTAGCTATGATTAATTGACTATCAACGTGTGCTTTCTCCCCAAGATCATAAAGGTTTTATATGAAATTTTCTCTATCCAAATCATACATCGTAAACATGTAAATCCAAATGAAAATTAATTAATAACAAATTATATAAAAATAGAGTGGCTACATAATTTATTTCTGTAGTTGCTCTTTACAAACTAAATAAAACAAAATTAAATCATAACTAATTCATACATGTAACAAAGAAAATCCCAGTTTAGCACCTGCACATTAATGAGAAATATTTTGTAAATCTGAAATAATAGATTTACTTTTAAGCTCTGTGATTTGTCTTTCATAATCTGCTATTAAATTTTTGTTCCTCATTTTAAGTTTTTGGTTTTCATATTTGAGCTCCATTATATTTATTTGCAGAATAGGCATCTTACCGAAATACTTCTCTTTCCAGAATGAAGCCTCAAGATTTGAATCATTCTTTGACTTGTCTTCCTTAATTATTTCAAAAGTAGGCATAGATTCATTTATAAGAGGAGCATATTTCTCTTCTTCTTTAGGATCATCATCAAAGACAGATAAAGGGGAAGAAGCAAATGTTTACTAGCATATGAAACCCTAAAAACTTGAAACCCCAAATCATATCACTGCTTTATACTTTGACCATATTCCCTTCATCCTTGTATGAATGATTTCATGTTTTAATGATAAAACAGTGAAGGACGACCTCGATTACCACATGGACCAGGTGTTAGCAGCACGAAACACTATATGGAATTCACTAAATTCAAAAAATCTCATCACTTACATTGATCATTATGTGATTTAATTAGTCAAGTACATACTTCATAATCAAAAAATTTGACGTGATGATTAATCAAGTATTGACAAGGTAGATGAATGTTCATTATAATTTTCATACAAAGACAATGAGTGGTATAAGATAGTGAAAACAACCCCCTAGGTAAAATTAAAATCTGAGCCACAACTAAACTATGAGTTTTGACAAATCATTATAATAAATTCTTTTATAAGAGATCAAAAATAATTCGTCAATTGTCTGAAGGAAAGGCCATAAGACTAGGACAAACCATACCATAGCTTATTCATGTAAACTCAATTCAGTAGCCTAGATGACAAACCTTATTTCAAAATGCATTTGAGAGATATGATCAAGGAAACAAGAATAAATAATGATCTATGAACTCTAGACTTCCATCCTATAACCAAGATAATAACCATTATTTTAGAAATTTTAGAAAAATGAAAAAATGTGATGAGAATGATCTGTCAGTTCGGTTTTTTAAAGATATAAGGAAATTTTGAAAATCGAGTTTTGAATTTCATGTTGGAAATCATGAAATTCAAAAGACAATGAAAATAATCGATAAAAGATAGAATTAAGGTTAAAAACATCTTCATTATTTATCATATCAAATGTATTAATGCCCAGAATGAAATCATGATTTCAAACATATTTACAAAAATAAAATAAAATAAACTTCCACCAAATTTTTTAAAAATAAAGAGTCTCATGTTGGTTGTGGAGCTTGATTATCTTCTTGATTTATATGTCTTTGTTTTCAGCCATGTTTATACCACATGAATATTGTACACCCTGTAATATTATACACTCCTCCATGCGGGTGGGGGGGTTGTAGGGGGGGTTTCCCCCCTGCGGGGTCTGGGGCCAAGTGGGCCCCCGACAGGGGTTCAGAGGACAACGTTCCCTGATGGGGGTTCGGGGGTGAAGCCCCTAAAGAAATTTTTTCCTTTTAGATGTATATTGTAATTTCATAGTAAATCTAGATCATTCATTATAAGTTCGCAAATCTGACGATAGAAGTTATGTTAGTGTTTTTTTTCCTAGAAGGAAACCCTTTTTTATGAGGGAATTGTATTGGGGATGTGTATCATTGCGAATATTGTATTCTGAGAGAGGATACTGTGAGAAAAAGAAGAGGAAGTTACAACAGGTATGTTGTAGGTTGTATCCCTTCATTTTGATGGATAATAAAAAGGAAGGACCTGGAAATTTCTCTAGTGGATGTAGCCCACATTGGGTGAACCACATATATCTGTGTCTCTATTGTATTGTGAATCTTTTGTGTTTTATTTCCGCATTTGTCTTATTTTGTTGTTCTGCGATCCTATTTTTCTAACATCCCAAATTTCTCATCAATGAAAGAAGGTTAGGGAAGGTTGTTGTTTGCCAAAACAGAGTGTCACACCCTAAAACGTGCCTTCCACATAATTACTATGGAAAGATGAAGTAAATGCGGGTGAAAAGTTAATGCACTCATTAATGTTTGATGGGATGTATGTGTGTAACACCCCGTTTCCCCCAGTCTGTAAAAATAACTATATTGGCCAAGAACTATGGCAAACTCAAAGATGTGAATGTTTGATTTGACGGACCATTGTATAAAAGGTCGATGAATGTAAATTATGTTATGATTATGTGTTGCATGATTGCTGGGAGGGGGGATGTGCTAAAAGAGACCACGATGGCTAATGAGAGGTGGTGGAAGGGACCTGGAATGGTTGTGTTAACTTCCACTGAACCAATACCGTACTGGTTTTTACTTGCTCAAAGACCAAAGCAACTCTCTGACCCTGGAATGAATTACCCGCCAAGATGGTAGGTGGGGAGCCTCCTCAAGAGTTAATGAGGGGATGGGGGTGAAGTGCCCATCCGTAGAAGCTCTCAGACCTGACCACAAATGGGGGAATTCGTGCCACACACAATCTTGCAGAAAAAGGCAAGAAAGGAAGTGTGGGGAAATAGAGGAGAGAACGTGCACGACAGGGATCGTGGAAGAAAAACTGGAGGAACTCTGGAAATACGGGGAAGTTATGGACAGAGGAGAAGGAGAGTAACCTTCATCCTTGACTTTCATTGAGCTGGAAGTAGGAGACTGAATCTTAAAGCATCGTGGTCTAGTTCGTGGGTGGCTAGTGGTAAATCCGTCTGGAGTCACTGAGCCTACGGTTGGGTGGAAACGAGCACCCCTCTCAACAATCGCGTCACACCTGGTGTTTCTGATAAGTGTTTATGTCTTGTATTTTGAATTGAATATCCTGGATGCATGCTCATGTTTATACACTCATAAATGGTTTCTGTATAGAAGTGATTGCCTTGTGTTTTGATTGGAAATAATGGATGCATGCTTATACTTATATGGCCATAATCGGTTTATTTATAGAATGAATAAGTTCAAAATACGAGTCTGTTCCCTTGAGATTTGTCCCATCTACTTGACTCACACTATGTCCTGGTTTGATTTCCCGAAGGCACCTCCTCCCAGGAAGTTTCCTCGCATTCCAGAGCCGGAGTGAGTTCCTTGAAAAGACTACCATTATAGTAAAACCACGAGTTTACTTTACCCCTATCACAAAGTTCATAGCTCGGCGAGTTAGGAAGGCTTTTCAGTCAGGTCACCAAGCCAAGGGATAATTACCCAAGAACCCTTTGAAGGATCATGTGATCTAAGTCTGGAAACCTTGTACAAGAAAGGGTAGTTCTCTCAGGTTTCGAAGTCATGGGAGTTCGAAGCCCCGAGAGGTTGAATCTCGTGATTCAAGCTTAGAAAGGATAGCGAGTCTCATTTATCGAAAGAGAATACCCTATCATTTGGTAGATGAACGGTCGGAATCCTTTCAGAAATACCCCGGATCGGTCAAGACCGACGAATCTAGAGGAGAAGCGCAGGCGTTAACACCTCAACCCCTTCAGCCTTCGCAAGTAGCGATGGGATCCATGACCGTATATCCAAGGATCTGTCGGAGCTCTATTGACCATCAATCTTAACCTTTGCATAGGCAGGAGAGTGGACTCGACAAATGTCTTGAAAGTCCTGAAGTATTCGGAACCGTCCATCGACACAGGACACATGGCAGTCGGGTAGCATTTCACTAACTAGAGACTTGAAGTGGTCAAAGGGTAGGACTGCACGAACTCACAATTCGTGAAAGTGTGACGTGATCGTGGTCGCTGATCCATGAGTGATATGGACCATTGGTTTAGCATGAATAAGTTTCGGCGTTTTGACACCCAGGAAACCAAAGGGCAAGACCCCTCGTTTGCGCCAGTCATGAAATCCCGGTATATGAAACCCCAAATCAGTTTAGCGTGAATAGGTTTCGACATTTCGGCACCCGGGAAACCAAAGGGCAAGACACCTTGTTTTCGCCAGTCATGAAATCCCAGTATACAAAACCCTGAATCGGTTTAGCGTGAATAGGTTTTGTCATTTTGGCACCCGAGAAACCAAAGGGAAAGACCCCTCATTTTCGCCAGTCGCGAAATCCCAGTATACGAAACCCCGAATCAGTTTAGTGTGAATAGGTTTCGACGTTTCGACACCCAGGAAACCAAAGGGCAAGACCCCTTGTTTTCGTAAGTCGCAAAATCCTGGTACACGAAACCCTTACGCGCTCTATGGATGAGCCCTAGGTCACAGGACAGGGTCATGTGGTAGGAAGGAAGAGTCCCGAAAGGATTTGGACCGTCCATTTGTAGAGAACGTGTGGCGAAGATCTAAATCCATCGGGGTTCTGGACATCAGAGGAATAGGAGTGAAGACCTCGCTAGAAATCCCGAAAGGTAGAATGTCAGGATTTAATCCATGCCATTGATCAAGTCGATGATCTGGACCATAGATCCAAATGATATCGGGATTTCGGGTTTTGGGGTTTCGGGACTTAAGAGGTAGAGTTTCATGGTCAACACAACTCCTGGAATCACGAAGAGATAAACGTCGAAAGGTGGGTCCCAAGTACCAGTCAGAGGATACATGCGGTGGAAGTCAAAGGAGTGGTTAGAGTTCCAGAAACCTTTCGAGTTCCGGGGATTCGAAAGGGAAAGGAGGAACGCTTGCATCGTGATTCCTCGAATCGCGAAACCCCGAAGCATTTATAGGAATAGCACCAGGTCATAGGACCAGTCGTATGAAAAGCGACTCAAGGGAGGAGCTAAGGATCTATTAGATCCTTTCGGGTTTCAGAATTTCGAAAGACAGAGAACATGGGAACGCTTGCATCACGATTCCCCAAATCGTGAAAGTCGGAAACTCCTTTTTTTTTTGGTAAGGCCTGTGGTCATAGCCAACGATCACATGGAGGAGGATAAGGGAAGGGATGGTATGCGCTAGGCCCCGTAGAAATTCATGGATTCTGTCCCTCGAAGAAAAAAAAAATAAAAAAAATCCTAGTTGTCGTAGTGGGTGTGTAGTGTACCAATTGCTCTGATACCAATTTGTAGTGTACCAATTGCTCTGATACCAATTTGTATTGTACCCTTCACTACCCAGGTTTCCCA